>ML058490.1:0-147611 GCA_003013855.2 Liriodendron chinense | reverse complement strand
GCCGACCGGTCGGCCTGGATTAATCAAATTGTTCCAGCAAGCACAGCCGACCGGTCTTGACCGGTCGGCCTGTTTTCTCTAAATGGTCCAGCAAGCACTGCCGACCGGTCTTGACCGATCGGCCTTCATTTACCATTCACTCCAGCAAGGGGGTCCGACCGGTCTTGACCGGTCGGGTAGTCTCAAATGTGGCCTATGATTCAAATGACGACCGGTCCGTCAGACCGGTTGAGACCCTTCTTTGACAGGTCGATCGTGACGGTTTTAGATCCGTTGAGGCCATCATTTGGGGCTCTACATAGCCATGACTTGTGGTCTTTCATGGCAGGCATTCAACACCCTTCAAGAGCTAAGAGAGAAAGCTTTTACTCACATCCTCCTACCCTCTTTGCTCTTGTTCTCCTTGAGTTCATCATTCAAACCTAGCCATTAATGGCTTATCAATGAGTATTTAAAGCTCGGTTTGAAGTATGAACTCAAGACCTTCATTCATGGCTGACCTACCTTCGGAATATATTTATGAGGTCATTTATAGCCATTGAATGTTTGTAGTTTGGTAGTTCCCTCATTACCATTGCATTGAATAGGCAAGAGGAACTAGACCAACTCTCTCCCAACTACCCGACATCATCATAACCTCATCATTTGCATCGGTAGCTGATCTTGGGAGCACAAAGAGAAGCTGAAGCACGTGGAGCCGAAGCTACTCATCAAAGGCATCGAATCGGGGCTCAATCATCTAGGTATGTCTAGTATTTGAGAGTCCATTTATTGAATCTCTATTCCCTGGATTGGGAAACTCCGACGGGAGTGTACGTGACCATCCTTCGATTAGGATTGGTGAGAGTTTGAGATCCAAACTCGTCAAGTCCCTGGATTGGGCCATCGGCGGATGGTAAACGCGGTCCTAGATCAAAGGATGTCAAGGTTGATGGTTAACCTGATTTAAAACCAAGACTATAGTGAAATCCGGTGGTCTCATAGGTTGAGATCGTGAACCAGGAGTGGAGTAGGGAAACTGAACCACTATAAATCACTGTGCATTGTAAGATTGAATGATTGCTATGTGTTGAATGGTTTAATCAATCATGAATGCTAACTGTTTGATGAAATGCCTATGATAGTCCTTGCTTACAAATTGCTCATATAAATGCCTTGAATGTTATTGTGATAATCTTAGTTGATAAGATTGACTTGGTTAGTTTTTAATTGTAATTAGAATTTAAAAAGTCCTATTCACCCCCCTCTAGGACATTAGGCATATCTCCAAGTATCTCTATAAGCGGTAAAACCGCAATTTCACTCCCAACATTGGAAGAAGGTCTCATCCTCTTTTTGAGAAAAATTCATGATTAAGCGCCTCAACATGTTTGTTTTATGACTAGGGAAAAACTTTTTAATGAACTCCCTAATCATCTCAGTCCATGTGCCGATTGATCTTGGCCTTAATGCATGAAGCCAAGCCTTAGCCTTCTCTTTTAGAGAAAAAGGGAATAACATAAGTCTCATGACATAATCAGATACATTTACAAAGTGCGACGTGGCTATCACCTCATCAAATTCTTTAAGATGTTGATATGCGCTTTCACTGTCTAAACCAAGAAACTTGGGAAGGAGTTGGATTACTCCCAGTTTTAGATTAATATTCCCTACATTGTATGGAAAAATTATGCATGAGGGAGTACTCGCCCTTGCAGGTTGCAAGTAATCACGTAAAGTTCTAGGTCGAGGAACATTCTCAACCACATTCTCGCCCGTTTCAGTTTGGTTTAGGCCTAGATTTTGATTGGGCCTTGGATCGGGTTGATTTTCAGCCATAATTTCATGAAAAATTTGGGAATCTAAACGTTTCTTAGCACGGGGTTCCTTATGAATCCCCTCAACAATCCCTCCTTCACTAATCAGTCGGTTATTAGAATCCTGAACCCAATGTGGCATGAAAATCTCGAAAAAGTAAAAGCCTAAAAAGAGTTAGAAAAACCTGATTGAAGTGACTACTTTGACTCTTAGAATCCCTGCAAAAATAAAACAAGGCAAAGCAAACTAAGTAAGGACCCCTAAAAATTCTCAAACAGAAACTATTTTCAGAAATTTTGTAAAAATCGTAAAAAATCCCCGGCAACGGCACCAAAAACTTGTTCACTTCCCCAAGTGTAGGGTTGCGATGTAGTAATAATTCGGTAGAGACCGAGATCGTTCTCAGGGACTTGTTAGGAATTCATAAAATTACTTCTAATATTCTCTAATTGAGAGCTAACCAAACAGATTTTTAGAATTGAATGTAGATAAAATTCTTAAACTAAAGGCGAATGTAATAAATATAAAAGAGCACTAGGGATCCAAGGATCCGCTAGTAGTAATCCTTGATGCTTAATTCGTTGTGGTTTCCCAATTAAACAACTAGAATCGAAATCAAATCCTATCCAGTCGGATGATAAAGCGGTTATAACATACAATCTGTCATATGCGTGATCTATGCACATGATTCCCTCAATTTAAGTTAGGACTTGAGCACACTGAATTGCATAGGTCAATCCTAGTTCCAATAGATTAAGATCACAATCATAATCACCATTAAACTCTGTCACAAAGCATAACTAGATCATGATTTGAACTTCATTCAAATCATATACACAATCACACATAAATAGAAATTTCAGAAAAGTATAACTCTTGGCATGAAGTTCCCACATGAGAATCTAAGTCTAAAGCGTCTTGAATCCAATTCTTCGGAGCGTACAGGTCTAGACTCATTCAAAACAATTAAGAACTTAATCAACTCTTCCAAACATCCATGAGCCATCATAAGATTAAGAAAAGTACTTAGAACTTCATTCAAACTCCAGTAACCATTGTTCTTCAATAAAAATTCAAACTTGTAAACATAAAAATGAATTAAAGCATCTTAGATTCACTATAAGCTTCACCTCTTAGCCCTAGCTAAGAGGTTTACCCGTTCATGATCCAAGGAAATATGAAAACAACTAAGAAAAATGTAAAACTAAAAGAAACAAACTAGGAGGAGTTATAGAACTCCGAATCCAACTTTCGCCACCTCCCACCATGGTAAATCTCTTCTAAGATGCCTTAGGAATGAGCTAGAGGAGTCCTTTTATAGGTTTGGGCCCCTAGGCGTAAAGAAACTTCGAGAAAATCTGTAAAAACTGCGCTTTGTGCAGCAAATTTCAGAGCTTGTAGAAGAAGCTCTGTTACGCAGACGACCGGTCAGACAACCGGTCTGACCTCATGGACGACCGGTAGTAAAAGGTTAAAAACAGTCCAGAGAGTTTTCTGAAAATTCAAACCCAAATTTTTAATGCAACGACCAGTCTAAGTAGTGGACTACCGGTTGGATGATCGGTCGTGATTGGTCCAGCAATGTTTCGCAGTAGGGTCCTCCTATTGAGTGTTCGGACCAGTCGGGCTACCGGTCCTGGGCTATGTTTGACCGGTCTTCAGTGCAATTTTTTGCACTTCTTTCTTCTCTGCTTTGCTTTCTTTCTTCCACCCTTTGACGCTTGGTCTTTTGATCTTCAATGCTTGTAAACAGCGTCTCTAATAGGGCTCTCAATGGGTCGGATCTGGATCGGATCTACTTAGATCCGGCTCCAAGTCCATATATCTATAGACGGATTCGGATCGGAATCGGATCCAACTCGGATCTAAAAGGTGATATCCATATCCGATCCATTTATAAATTGTTAGATCCATTTCCGATCCAAAATCCATATAACCATCGGATTTGGGTCGGATCTAGGTCCGAATCCACCCCATTACAAATCTTAAAAATATATGGTATAAAATAATAATATAATATATTTAATTTAGTAGAAAAATGATGCAAATCCCACTATTTACTATGGCATGGTCAACATGGCCTAAAATAATTTGTAAAACGGATGGCCAGCATGAATATAATATATACAGTAAAGTGACAATGAACCGGATCTTAATCGGATTCGGATCAAACTCGGATATGTTCCTGTGAATCCATATCTGCTCCATTTAAGTAATCGGACCTATTTTAAGATCCAAATCCAGTCCATTTAACTAATCGGACCTATTTTAAGATCCTAATCCGCATTATATGGATTCTGAGCGAATCGGATCTCGGATCTGACCCGCTCCATTGAGAGCCCTAGTCTCTAAGCCTTCAATTAGTGAATTCTCTCTCTCATTCCTACAATCACAAAGCCACGCATTAAAATAGTCTTTAAGCTTAAAAACTTTGAATAGTTAGTGATGAAGTGGGTTAGAATATACACATTTAAGAGCTTAACAACGGGGCACTTCCCAGGGCTGAAAATGACTAAACACTGGACTCATTTACGGTCTAATTGGGGTATTCGATGAAAAATGATCGCAATCGTCTTTAAACAGGAATGGATCATGTCCATAAAGATTGTAATGATGCTAGATCCATTCCGACGTTAGTGCGATCGCATTTCGTTTCGTTCGACATAAGTCGATTTTTCGAGCCGACAGGGCACTTTCCAGGGCTGAAAATGACTAAGTAATGGACTTGTTTACCGCTTAATTAGGATTTTCAAAGATCCTGAGATTAGGTAATCTCATTGCAATGCATGATTATGGTGTATCATGTTATGGCGGAGAGAAGTCTCTCTCTCAGGATCGGTAAAATTCTGCCCGATTCTCCTCGATTTCGACCGTTTACTGCTTTTCCAGAGGGATTTCTAGGGTTTGCAATTTGGTTAAGTATTGCTCGTTGTTTATTAAATCTGTGATTTGTTCCACCTAACATTAACCGTTGGTGAATCCGGTCTGGGGAATGGATCGATAGCATCGATGTGTGTTCAGAAGAGTCAACTTGATCGGGAGGCGGGCCACATTAAAGGCGGGCCACATCACGGAAGGTCCAGGGCTCAAACCAACGTCCAGGTGCATCTCCCATGTGGTGTGGATGCGTGTAGCCCCGATTTGGGCGCATGTGATCCCACCCCAAGTGCATGTGGGAGAAAGAAAGTAGAGAGAGAAAGTTAGAGAGAGATGGATGCATGTGGCAAGGCACATGAGCCTGCCCTCCTCCTCCCAGGCGCATGTCTTCAATGACTTAGTGTATTTTCAAGATTTTCTTCCCCCCCCCCCCCCCCCCCATCCAAAAAAAAAAAAAAAAAAACTAAGGGAGAATGAGCGCATGTCTTGGCTGGTGTGGGCGCATGTGGGCTCCTCCACTTAGTGCATTTTTACACATTTTCCCCCTCCCAAGAATGGGCGTATGTTTTTATGAACTTGGGGGATTTGGAATTTTCTCCCTCCGGCGGAAGGAATTCCTTTCCTGCGAGGGGATCTGGCGAGGATTCCGATGAGGATTACCTTTGCAAGGGTGCTCTGGATGGTGATGTCCTCCTTATCTAAGCGGATGAAGTCCTATTTATAGTGAAATTATCGGGTATCTAATCGGGGCCGGACCTCCGGGCGCATGTCTTTGTAAGACGGGAAGATGGTGCATGTAGGAGAGGAAAAGGGAAGCTGGCGCATGAGCCCATGTAGTGCGTGCACGTTATGTTCGCTTCCCCAAGTGTAGGGTTGCGATGTAGTAATAATCTCGGTAAGACCGAGGTCGATCCACAGGGACTTGTGTAGGAATTCACAAAACACTTCTAATGGTTTCTATTAAAGAACTAACTAAACAAATTTTAGTAGATTGATGTAGATAGATGCTATTAAACTAAACTGAAGGTAAACAATTAATAAAAGGCACTAAGGATTCAAGAATCCACTTGTAGAAATCCTTGATGCTCAATTCGCTGTGGTTTCTTACTTTCTCAACTAGAATTAAGTCCTATCTAGCCAGATGATAGAGCAGTTAAAACAAACAATCTGTCATATGTGTGAATCATGTACATGATTCTCTCAATACAAGCTAAGACTTAAGCACACTCAATTGCATAGGTCAATCCCAATTCCAATAGGTTAAGATCACAATCATAACCATCATTAAATTCTATAACAAGATAAAACTAGATCATGATTTGAACTTGATCCAAATCACATACATAATCTCACATAATCTAGAATTTCTAGAAAAATAGACTTTTGGTATGAAGCTCCCACATGAGGATCATAGATCTAGATCGTATCGAATCGAATTCCTTAGAACATACAGGTCTAGACTAGCTCAAAACAATTAAGAACTCAATAAATTCTTCTAAACATCCATGAGCCATCATAGGATTAAGAAAAACTACTTAGAACTTTATTTAAACTTCAAACCATTGTTCTTCACTAATAAATTAACTTGAAACCAAATCAACGAATTGAAACATCTTAGATTCACTACAAGCTTCACCTCTTAGCCCTATCTAAGAGGTTTAGCCGTTCATGATCCAAGGAAACACGAAAACAACTAAACAAAGCATAAAACTAGAAAAACAAACTAGGCGGAGTTGTAGAACTCCAAATCCGACTTCCGTCATCTCCCACCGTGCTCAATCACTTCTAGGATGCCTTAGGAAGAAGCCCTAGGTCCCCTTTTATAGCATAGTACGGAAGGTTCCAGATTGCATAAGAAATCTCAGACTGCGCAGAGAAAATTGAAGCTTGTAGAACACGCACTGTTATGCAGACGACCGGTCGCACGACCTATCTGAGCTTCTAGACGACCGGTTACACGACCGGTCTAAAAAATGCAAAAAACGTCTAGAGAGTTTTTTAGAAATTCAAAATCAGAATTTTAATTCAAGGGCCGGTCGCACAACCGGTCTGAGCAGTGGACGACCGATCGTGAATAGTCCACTAAGATTTGTAGAGGGCCCCCTTCTGTTGAGTGTTCTGACCGGTCGGACGACCGGTCCTAGGCTATGGACGACCAGTCCTGGCTGCTTTTTCCTGCCTTCTTTTCTTCTCTCCCTTGCTTCTTTCTCCCATCCTTCGACGCTTGATCTTGTGATCTTCAATGCTTGTAAATAGCATCTTTAATCCTTCTATTGATGAATCTTCTCTCTCATTCCTATAACTACAAAATCATGCATTAGTTAGGTCTTTAATCATGAATTTCAAGCATAGTTAGTGATAAAATGGGCTTAGAATATACACATTTAAGAGCTCAACACACCCCCCAACCATCATTTTGCTAGTCCCGAGCAAAACATGCGTGAAACCAATTACATTTTTCAAAGCCCAACTCTCCTTTAGAAACCATGTTTCTATATACTTCATGATATGCAAGTGCAAGAATCAGGAAAATTTAGTGATAGAAGTTGAGACCTTAACCTTCTCATAACATAACAAGTACTTATATGAAATTCCCGATGATTGATTGATAAATAGAAGAATCCAAACAATTTAACCTAGTGTGCTCAGTGAATGTTCATCTCATGGATTTCCGAGGTTACCTTCCTTGTGAATTACTTAAGGTATGGATTCAAGGTGTATAGATCAACAACAAGCCTATGACAGGAATTTTCCTTACCGTCCTTCCGACGGCTTTCACACTACGTCCCATTTCCAGCTTTGGTTACGGGTAGACTATCCCCCGGTTGGTAATAGGTAGCCCTTTTCAGAATTTTCCACCATATTCTCCATCATTCCCATATTTTTCATCCTTCCTTTTCGTTTTCTTTTTCATTAGATAGGATTTTTAGAAATCCATATCTTTCATTATTCTCCCATGGACAAGGATGGACAAAGTACCCCGGCTTGGTTTCTCAACACCCCAAATCCAAACTTAACCAATCCACAATTCTACATAATCCTTTCAAAGCTTGAGAATCGTGTAATGTGAACTAGGTGTAAAAGTGTTTAGACATTCTATCAATCATAAAAATAGGGGAATCCACATATAAAACTAGTATCTTAGAGATTGCTCAAGATACTTGTTCACCTCCCCAAGTGTAGGGTTGCGATGTAGTAATAAACTTGGTAAGACCGAGGTCGATCCACAGGGACTTATGTAGAATTTCACAAACTCATCCACAAGTAACTATTGAAATCTACCAATCAGATTTTGGTATGAAATTGATATGAGTAACAAAAGCTGAATTAAATCGAAAGTAATTAATTATAAGAAGGCACCAGGGGTTCAAGGATCCACTTGTAGCAATCCTTGATGTTCAATCCGCTGTGGTTTCTTATTCTCTCAACTAGAGTCGACATTCAAGTCTATCTAATCGGATGATAGAGTTGTTAAACCAAACAGTCTGTAATATGTAAGTTCTGTGCATAAGATTCACTCAATGTAGGCTGAGCTGAGCATGCTCAATTGCATAGGTCATTCCCCTTTTCTATAGGTCCAGTTCTCAATCATAACCATCCTCAAGTCCTCTCACAGGACAAGGCTAGATCAGGATTTGAACTGGATTCAAATCACATGCACAATCCATACATATTCCAGAAAAACAGAAAATAGAACTTTGGTATGAAGTCCCTTCATGAAGAGCTTAGTACTAGAGCGCACTCTAATTCCTCGGATCATACAGGTCTAGACCGTTGCAAACGAATTAAGAAGCTAAGTAATTCATCCAAACATCCATGAGTCATCACAAGACTAAGAAAAATTACTTAAAAACTTGTATAAACTTCAAACCTTAGTTCATAATCATGAATTCCAAACTAAAAACCACTTAACTACGAATCAAAACATCTTGGATTCACTACAAGCTTCACCTCTTAGCCCTAGCTAAGAGGCTTAGCTGCTCATGATCCAAGGAAACATGAAACAACTACTAAAAGCATGAAAACAGCAAAGCAAACCAAAAGGAGTTGTGAAACTCCAATCTCCACTTCCACAGTCTCCAACCTCGCTTAAACCCTTCTCCGATGCTCCAGGAACAATCCCTAGGTGTCTTTTTATAGCCTGGAGGCTTCACAACTTCGGAATAATCGAGAACTTGCGTAATACTTACGCAGCGCAGAGAAAATCGGGATGAAATTAGAAGTTTCTAACTTCTTTCGCGCAGCCGACCGGTCACGACCGGTCGGCCTCAATAAACCATCACTCCAGCAAGCATATCCGACCGGTCGTGACCGGTCGGACGTGTACATTGACGTTCCAGCAACCATGTCCGACCGGTCATGACCGGTCGAACGTCTTCAACAATCCTCCAGCGATCATGGCCGACCGGTCATGACCGGTCGGCCTTATGCAATATCATTCCATCTTCATAGCTGGCCGGTCAAGACCGGTCTGGCCCTCTTGGCCGACCGGTCATGACCGGTCGGCGGTCTTCATGCTTCTTCATTTCTTCCTTTTCTTTCTTTCCTTGCTTCTTTCTTTCGCTTTCTCTCTTCTTTTCTTCTTTGGTCCTCAAGTAATCTCCATTAGAATAGTCCCAAACGAGCTCTTTATGTCTTCAATTGAGTAGAGTCTACCCTCAATCTTGTAGTCACAAAACATGCATTGGATTAGCTTACAAACCATACAAACCTTGCACAATGAGTGATGAATTGGGGTTAGAATATGCACAATTAAGAGCTCAACAATACTCAACTTCACGCACTTAGTTTTCCTTTTTCTTATACTCACACCATCCTAAATGCATAGAAGCAAAGTTTTCCAATAGAGTTTTGAATTTTAGAAAAAAAATTCGTACATAATTGCTCGAGATGTTACAAAACACTGGATTCATCCTAGTGATCCTACACCCCCCAACCAAATCTTGCATTGTCCTCAATGTAAAAGATATGCAATGAGCAAAACATGAGAGCAATTCGAAAATAAAGGGGAGTGAGCGATGATAGTACCTGGGAGAATGAAAAGTGGAATTCTACCTCCTTCTAACAAACCTATGAAAAAAAATAAACGAAAGCAACAAAATCCTAATCCTAACTACTCTATACCTCCATCAGACTAGGAGATCAAACATCTTGATACATAGGATCAGTCAGAGGTATGGACATACCTTCTGAAGGAAACTTCTCAAAGAACGGCTTTAATCGCTGACCATTAGTCTTAAAGGTGTTGCCATTCCTTGGATTCAACAACTTGATGGTCCCATATGGGTAGACAGATTTTACAATGTAGGGACTGGTCCATCGAGATCTTTTTTTTTCCAAAAATAATTGTAAGCGAGAATTATACATAAGGACTTTTTGATTAATCGTGAAAGTCTTATGAAGAATGTTCTTATCATGGAATACCTTCGTCTTGTCCTTGTAAATTCTCACATTTTCATACGCTTCGTTCTGGAGTTCAGCAAGTTCATTCAATTGAAGTTCGCATAATGAGCTAGCATTGTCAAAATCAAAATTCATCTTCTTTATTGCCCAATAAGCCCTATGTTCCAACTCCACAGGCAAGTGACAAGCCTTCCCATAGACAAGTCTATAGGAGGACATTCCAATGGGGGTCTTGAAAGCGGTACGGTAAGCCCAGAGTGCATCGGTGAGTCGAAGCAACTAATCCTTGCGATCGGGGTTCACCGTTTTCTCCAAAATATGTTTAATCTCGCTATTGGATATCTCAGCTTGTCCACTTGTTTGTGGGTGATAGGGAGTGCTCACTTTGTGATTAACGCCATATTTCTTCATTAAGATTTCAAATGGGTGATTACAAAAGTGAGACCCTCCATCACTTATGATGACTCGAGGTGTTTCAAACTGGGAAATAATATTCTCTTTTAAGAAACGAATGACTGTTTTATGGTCATTATTCCGGCATGGGATCGCCTCGACCCATTTGGACACATAGTCAATGGCAAGCAAGATATATACGTTTCCAAAAGAAGATGGGAATGGACCCATGAAATCGATGCTGCAACAATAAAAAATTTTGATTAGTAAGATGGGATTGAGTGGCATCATATTTCTATGGGAGATTCCCCCCAATTTCTTACAAGGCTCACATGTTTTACAAAACTCATGGGTGTCCTTGAACATAGTGGGCCAATAAAACCCACATTGTAGAATTTTGGCTGTGGTCTTCTTAGCCGAAAAGCGGCCACCACACACTTGAGAATGACAAAAGGAGATGATACTGTATTGCTCATCATCCGGCACACATCTCCTTATAATTTGATCGGGACAATACTTGAATAAGTAAGGATCGTCCCATAGGAATTTCCTCATCTCGTTGAAGAACTTAGCTCTATCTTGCTTTTTCCAATGTGTTGGAGTTGTACCTGTAGCAAGATAGTTAGCAATGTCCGCATACCAAGGCAATTGGGAGACTTTAAACATTATTCATCAGGGAACATGTCATTGATCACGGTCGTCTCAGGGGAATTGGTGAGAATAAGTCGAGAGAGATGGTCAGCCACTACATTTTCTACTCCTTTCTTATCACGTATTTCTATGTTAAATTCTTGGAGTAGGAGGATCCATCGTAGCAAACGTGGCTTAGCATCCTTCTTAGAGAGAAGGTACTTAAGCTCGGCATGGTCCGTGAATATGATGATCTTGGATCCAATCAAGTAGGACCTAAACTTATCCAAGGTAAAAACTACGACTAAAAGTTCTTTTTCTGTAATAGTGTAGTTTGCTTGGGTTGAGTTTAAGGTTCTACTTGCATAGTAGATAACACATGGCTTCTCTTTTCTTTGGCCTAGCACATCCCAAATAGCATAGTCGCTCGCATCACACATAATTTCAAAAGGAAAGCTCCAATCAAGTGGTTGCATTATGGGAGCACATGTCAACATACCTTTAAGTTTGGTAAAAGCATTTTGACAATCTTCATTCCACTCGAATGAGTTCTCTGTTGAGCACTTAATTGTGCATATTCTAACCCCAATTCATCACTCATTATGCACGGTTTACACGTTTAAAGGTCTACTCTAATGCATGATTTGTGATTGTAGGGACATGATGGAGATTTCACTGATTCAAGGCTAAATAGAGCACTTTATATACATTGAAGATCATAGAACCAAGTGCAAAAGGATGAAGAAAGAAGCAAAGGAGATAAAGGAAAGAAAGAAGAAAACTGCACTCATGACCAGTCGTCCGACCGGTCGTCCAAAGCCTAAGACCGGTCATCTGACCGGTCTGGCTACTCAACAGAAGAAGCCTGTGTGCACATTATCTCTGGACCATCTGCGACCGGTCGTGCGACCGGTCGTCCACACCTCAGACCGGTCGTGCGACCGGTCCTTGAATTAAAATTGAAGAATGAAAAATTATGCAAACTCGCTGGACAGATTTGGAGGTTTTGCGACCGGTCGTCCGCTGCCTCAGACCGGTCGTGCGACCGGTCGTCCATGCGTAAACAGCAGTTTCTAAATCAGGCTCCTAAATTCTCTGCGCAAGTGCGTAAATCCTTGCGCAATCTGGAATTTTCTTACGCAATGGACACCTCCAAGCTATAACAGGACTTCTTCCCTTCATTCCAGGGCATGCTAGGACGTGGGGATTGCTTGGGAGATGGATTATACTTCAAGTTTTCTTAGTTTTCTTCTTGTTTTAGTAGTTTTTATGTTTTTGAGGCTTCTAGTTCAAGGATGTTAGAGATGAACTAAAACCTCTTAGCTAGGGCTAAGAGGTGAAGCTTTTGATTTGTTTTTGATGGATTGATGCAACCTAGGTTTCCTTTTATGTTTTAATTGAAGAATTTTAGTTCAATATGAGTTTGAATCAAGTACTAGTTTGGTTTTACTTTGATCTCTTGATGACTCCGGGCTCATGCGATTCTTAGTGATTCTAAGCTTGGTAGCTTACCTTCTGAGCATTGTTTATGCTTGTGTAGTTCATTGATCTATCATCGACTCCGGGCATGGTAGACCCTTTGATTGCCTTGTATGCAATGGCCTGATTTTCATGTGGGAACTCATTCAACTCAAGTTCTTATCTTTTGTAGTAATCTGAAATAGTTATTTGTTGATTGATTTTAATTTAATTAGAGTTCTAATCATTAGTTGTAATCAAGTCTAGTGACAGGATTTGATGAAGGCTATGGTTGTGAGTCTCAAGTAGATTGGAAAGAGGCTTGGCCTACACAATTGAGTGTGCCCAAGGCCTGAGCATGGTTGTGGGAATCAAATCAATGAATAAACACTTGTTTTGGATAATTGCTGATTGAACCGCTCTATATTCTAATTGGATAGAGATATGAATTCGATTCCGATTGAGTTATGAGAGACCTAGTTGTGTTGATGCATTGAAACTTATCAAAAGTGGATCCTTGGCGCTCTAGTGCCTTTTTAGATTGAAATTACCTTACACATTCACTGTTTAAACCCAGATTTGTTATTTTCCAGTTTTAGTTCTTAATAGGATCTTAATTACTAGTTGTTTTAGTTAAATTCTCAGAATATCCATTCATAAATCTCTGTGGGAACGATACTTGGTCTATCCGAATTATTACTACTTCGCAACCCTACACTTGGGGAGTGAACAAGTTTTTGGCGCCGTTGCCGGGGATTTCTATGCGATATTTTTATAATTTTCTGAATTAACTTTTAATTGAGATTGTGTTAAGATAGGTTTAGGATTTGTTTTGCTTTCTAGGGTAGGTTTTCTTCTAAATACTAACTTACTTTGTTTTGATTTTTGCAGGATTCTAACATAGGTCTAATTCAAGGATTTTTAGGAAGTTGAAGAAGACATAGGCATCTTAAATCACAAATCAGGTTTTATCATTCTAACCTTACTCTTCTTCTTCTCCTACTCATTCCTACCATATTCATCTCTTGTAGAGTGGGTGGAGACTCCTTTTGGATCTCTGATAGGTTGGCCTTGAGCCACCTGGATTCCTATTGGTCGACTCTGCCGTCTTGGATCACCTTGTGCTCAGAGATTTCTCTTCTCAATCTTATTCCTCTTTCTTCTTTTTCTGCATTTTTCTCAAAAGAGTCAAAGAGTGGGTGGGGAGTTCTCTGAACCCCTATTGACCAAGAGAAACCGGTCTCTATCCTTGCTTCTGGCTTAGCCATTGCAAGACATCTTGTGCTTCGGTCTTAGAGAGGAGTAAAGGAAGGAAGGAAGAATTCTTTTTCCTTTTTGTTTCATTCTTTTAGGTTTTGCATACCACATTGGGCTCGGGGATCTAATAACCGACTCAATCGTGACGGAGTAATTGTTGAAGGGATTGATAGAGAGCCTCGTGCTAGGAAACGTCAAAATTTTTCTGAAATTACTAGAGAGATGGCTGAAAATCAACCAAATCAAGGGGCTAATTAACATCAAATTCTAGCCCCAACCCTTACTGAATTGGATGAGAATGAAGTGGGGGATGTACCTCAACCTAGAACTTTACGTGACTATTTACAACCAGATAGGACGAGTACTCCCTCTTGCATAATTTTCCCTCACAATGTGGGAAATATTGATTTTAAACCGGGGTTGATCCAACTTCTTCCTAGATTCCATGGACTCAACTCTGAGAGCGCGTATCTACATATTAAGGAATTTAAAGAGGTTATTGCCACAATAAACTATGACAATGTGACCAAGGATACTATAAAACTTAAATTGTTCCCTTTTTCCTTGAAAGAGAAGGCCAAATCATGGCTACATTCCTTAAGGCCAAGATCTATTGGGACATGGGCTGAGATGACTAGGGAGTTTCTTAAAAAATTCTTCCCTACTCATCGAACCAATGCACTAAGAAGGGCCATAATGAACTTCGCCCAAAAAGAAGAAGAAACCTTTTTCCAATGTTGGGAAAAGTATAATGAGCTATTAAACGCATGCCCACATCATGGCTATGAATGGTGGAGGTTGATTAGTTTCTTTTATGATGGATTAAACTCAACCATGTGCCAATTTGTGGAGATGATGTGCAATGGGGAGTTCATGAACAAGGAAATGGAGGAAGCTTGGGATTATTTTGACATGTTGGCTGAAAACACACAAGTATGGGATACATCTAAGCCAACAAGTTCAAAATAACCCCAAGCCAAGGAAAAGGGAGAAATTTATGTTTTAAATGAGCAAGATGATCTAGGTTCTAGAGTGGCTAAACTCACACGAAAGGTCAAGGAGATGGAACTATAGAAAGTGGACACAACCCAACAAAGGGCTTTGTTGAAACTATTTGTGGTATTTATGCTTCCAATGTGCATCAAACGCTGGATTGTCCAACAATCTATGCGTT
The DNA here is from genome assembly GCA_003013855.2 of Liriodendron chinense. Lineage (NCBI taxonomy): Eukaryota > Viridiplantae > Streptophyta > Magnoliopsida > Magnoliales > Magnoliaceae > Liriodendron > Liriodendron chinense. Next base: position 132,622 of record ML058490.1, on the reverse strand, counting down.
TCGAGAACTTTTATTTGAACAATCAAATGCTTTGAATAGTTATCAACGACCTTTTAGTACTCCAAATTCAAACACGAACAATTCTAGTTAGAGAAACAACCCTAACTTCAATTGGGCGAATGGAAACACGACTAATCAAAATAATCCTCAAAGGGGGCCCCCAATGCAAATTCCTATGGCCCCACCTCAAATGCCTATAGAGGATACATTGAAAGCATTCATGGAAGGTCAAGCTCAAATAAATCAATCCAATCATATGATAATGCTTGAGCTTAAAAATTCGGTGGAGGAAATCAAGGCTCGCTTAAACGCAAGGGAAGGGATTCTTCCAGCCCAACCCATACCAAATCCGAAACCTCAATGCGAAATAAGCATGCCTAGTTCCTCTAACCAACACATGGAACATGCTAAGGCCATCACCACTCTTTGAAGTGGTAAAATTATTGAAAAATCTGACCCGGTGAAGGCCATAACGCCTAATGATCTGGTATCTTTCAAAGAAGATGATGGACCTAGCAGCGCCATGAATGAAAAAGAGCCATTGAAAGAATATAGGCCCGTTGCTCCATTCCCCCAACGCTTGATTTCAGCCAAACCTAAAGATAAATATCAGGAATTTTTGGAGGTTTTTAAGCAAGTCAAAATCAACATCCCATTGTTGGATGCCATTAAACAAATACCGTCATATGCTAAATTTTTAAAAGACCTTTGCACAGTGAAAAGAAAAATACATGTGCAAAAGAAGGCATTTTTGACAGAGAATGTAAGTGCCATTATCAACCACGGGATGCCCAAGAAATACAAAGATCCCGGTTATCCGACAATATCATGTGTAATTGGAGACTACCGGGTGAAACATGCTTTACTTGATCTAGGGGCAAGTGTGAACTCAATTGCCTTTTCGGTCTATGAACAATTGGGTTTAGGTGAATTAAAACCCACCAAAACCACATTACAACTTGCTGACCGATCGATTCGTATTTCGAGAGGGGTGATTGAGGACGTACTTGTCCAAGTTGACAAAGTCTACTACCTTGTGGACTTTATTGTCTTGGACACACAACCCATGGTTAATATTGGCCCTCAAATTCCTGTCATACTTGGCCGCCCATTCCTAGCTACATCAAACGCTATCATAAATTGTAGGAGTGGGGTCATACAAATGTCTTTTGGCAATATGACGATTGAGTTGAATGCTTTCAATATTGACAACCAACAAGAGGATGAGGATGAGGAGGTCCACGAAATAAACATGATAAATTCTATTGTGGAAAATGAGTCCCTCTCACCTTTTTACTCCTGTCACTTAGATGAAGATATGACTTACTCCCTTGATGAGAACGATGATATGATAAGGGATATGGTCACACTTTTCGAGTCGGTATCGGCGTATGATGTTAGCCGAGAGAAGGATGTGGAAGCAATACCTTTTTGTGCTGAGAAATCAATTCATATTTCCACACCTTTGTGAATCATGCACACTGAACTCCACCAACCCTGGGATGATCCATACCTGCAATATCAATGCCCAGGAAAATCTGATTGGAGACATATTTTTCTGATAAATATGATGTTGTCTCCCCTTATACATGTGGTGCACACATTAAGGAACCTGCTGATATTCATTTTTGGGATTTTGAGTGGCTTATCTCGATCACTCACACACATGTACATTGTAAAGCAGGATATTGGATGACCTTACTGCAAAACCTTTTGATCCATCTAATGATTCTGCTTGACTTTATGCTTTTGGATGAGTTATTGGGATTAACCTCCTAGTTTGATGGAGGATGATTTTCTAGAATGCTTTCCCATTAGGATTTGCTTTGATAGTTGATTTAGTTGTGAAGTAATCCATCTCCAAAAGTTAATCTTGCCATGAAATATATGCTTCAGGTGATATCTCTTTTTCTCACTCCTTTTTGTTTTGTCATTGCTCTCATGTGTTGCATTCATTATATACATTCTTACATTGAGGACAATGTAAAGTTTTGGTTAGGGGGTGAGAGATTCCTTAGATGAATCTACTAGCTTTTGTGATGAATCTACTAGCTTTTGTAACGTTTCGAGCAATGATGTAGAAATTTTTCGATTTTTCTAAAATTCAAAACTCTTTTGCAAAACTTTGATTCCATGCATTCGAGATGATATAAGTATAAGAAGAGGAGATACGAAGTGAGGGATGTTGCAAGCTTTGAACTTCTCTTAATATAATGATTTTATATGTGAATTCACCTATTTTTTATGATTGATAGAAAATTTGAACACCTTTTGCACCTGGTTCACATTACACGATTTTCATGATTTGAAAGGATTATGTGATTTGTGGATTAACTAAACCTTGATTTAAGGTATTGAGAAACCAAGCCGGGGTACTTTGTCCATCCTTGTCCATGGGAAAATAACGAAAGATATGGATTTCTAAAAATCCTATCTAATGTAAAAGAAAAAGGAAAAGGAAGGATGAAAATGGGAATGATGGAAAAATGGTGGAAAATTCTGATTAGGGCTACCTACTACCAACCGGGGGATGGTCTACCCGTAACTAAAGCTGGAAATGGGACGTAGTGTGAAAGCCGTCGGAAGGACGATAAGGCAAATTCCTGTCATAGGCTTGTTGTTGCTCTATACACCTTGAGATCTATAGTTTAGTTGATCTATGAAGAAGATAATCCCGGAAACTCATGAGATGAACTTTCACTATGCACACTAGGTCGAATTTGTTCAAGTTCTTCTATTTATCAATCAATCAGCGGGAATTTCATATAAAAACTTATTATGTTTTGAGAGTTTAAGGTTTCAACCTCTATCACCTAATTTCTCTGATTTTTACGCTTATGTGTCTTGGAATGTATAGAAGAATAGTTTCTAGAGGAGAGTTGGGTTTTGGAGAATGAAACTTGTTTCACACATGTTTTGCTCGGGACTAGCAAAATGCTGGTTGGGGGGTGTTTTAAGCTCTTAATTGTGCATATTCTAACCCCAATTCATCACTCATTATGCATGGTTTACACGTTTAAAGGTCTACTCTAATGCATGATTTGTGATTGTAGGGACATGATGGAGATTTTACTGATTCAAGGCTAAATAGAGCACTTTATATACATTGAAGATCATAGAACCAAGTGCAAAAGGATGAAGAAAGAAGCAAAGGAGATAAAGGAAAGAAAGAAGAAAACTGCACTCACGACCAGTCGTCCGACCGGTCGTCCAAAGCCTAAGACCGGTCGTCCGACGGGTCTGGCTACTCAACAGAAGAAGCTTGTGTGCACATTGTCTCTAGACCATCTGCGACCGGTCGTGCGACCGGTCCTTGAATTAAAATTGAAGAATGAAAAATTATGCAAACTCGCTGGACAGATTTGGACGTTTTGCGACCGGTCGTCCGCGGCCTCAGACCGGTCGTGCGACCGGTCGTCCATGCGTAAACAGCAGTTTCTAAATCAGGCTTCGAAATTCTCTGCATAAGTGCGTAAATCCTTGCGCAATCTGGAAGTTTCTTACACAATGGACACCTCCAAGCTATAAAAGGACTTCTTCCCTTCATACCAGGGCATGCTAGGACGTGGGGATTGCTTGGGAGACGGATTCTACTTCAAGTTTTCTTAGTTTTCTTCCTGTTTTTGTAGTTTTTGTGTTTTTGAGGCTTCTAGTGCAAGGATGTTAGAGATGAACTAAAACCTCTTAGCTAGGGCTAAGAGGTGAAGCTTTTGATTTGTTTTTGATGGATTGATGCAACCTAGGTTTCCTTTTATGTTTTAATTGAAGAATTTTAGTTCAATATGAGTTTGAATCAAGTACTAGTTTGGTTTTACTTTGATCTCTTGATGACTCCGGGCTCATACGATTCTTAGTGATTCTAAGCTTGGTAGCTTACCTTCTGAGCATTGTTTATGCTTGTGTAGTTCATTGATCTATCATCGACTCCGGGCATGGTAGACCCTTTGATTGCCTTGTATGCAATGGCTTAATTTTCATGTGGGAACTCATTCAACTAAAGTTCTTATCTTTTGTAGTAATCTGAAATAGTTGTTTGTTGATTGATTTTGATTTAATTAGAGTTCTAATCATTAGTTGTAATCAAGTCTAGTGACAGAATTTAATGAAGGCTATAGTTGTGAGTCTCAACTAGATTGAAAAGAGGCTTGGCCTACACAATTGAGTGTGCCCAAGGCCTGAGCATGGTTGTGGGAATCAAATCAATGAATAAACACTTGTTTTGGATAATTGCTGATTGAACCGCTCTATATTCCAATTGGATCAAGATATGAATTCGATTCCAATTGAGTTATGAGAGACCTAGTTGTGTTGATGTATTGAAACTTATCAAAAGTGGATCCTTGGCGCTCTAGTGCCTTTTTAGATTGAAATTACCTTACACATTCACTGTTTAAACCTAGATTTGCTATTTTCCAGTTTTAGTTCTTAATAGGATCTTAATTACTAGTTGTTTTAGTTAAATTCTGAGAATTCTCATTCATAAATCTCTGTGGGAATGATACTCGGTCTATCCGAATTATTACTACTTCGCAACCCTACACTTGGGGAGTGAACATTCTCCTTTTGAAGTAGGTTACATAAAGGATGAGAGAGTGAACTGAAGTCCTTTATGAACCGTTTATAAAATCTGATATGTCCCAAAAAGGACCACACATCTCGTATGCTCTTGGGTGGTGGAAGGTTAGAAATAAGATCGATTTTCGCTTTGTCCACCTCGATTCCGTTTTGTGAGACGATGTGACCAAGTACAATTCCCTTTTGAACCATGAAGTGAAATTTCTCCCAATTCAACACAAGGTTCTTCTCTTCACATCTTTTCAACTCAGATTTCAAGTGCATAAGGCACTCATCAAAGTTACAACCAAATATCGAGAAATCATCCATGAAGACTTCGAGAATTGTCCCCACCATGTCAGAAAAAATACTCAGCATACAACGCTGAAAAGTGGTAGGTGCATTACATAGTCCAAATGGCATCCTTTGATAGGCGAAAGTGCCGAATGGACATGTAAATGTTGTCTTCTCTTAGTCCTCTTGGGCGATCTCTATTTGGTTGTACCCTGAATACCCATCAAGGAAGCAAAAATGGGAATGACCCGTCAACCTTTCTAAGATTTGATCAACAAACGGTAGGGGGAAGTGGTCTTTCCTCGTAACTGTGTTTAGCTTCCTGTAGTCAATGCACATTCTCCAACCGGTAGTGACTTTGGTTGGTATGAGTTCATTATTGGCATTGACTACGATGGTTACTCCGGATTTCTTAGGCACCACTTGAGTTGGACTCACCCATTGACTATCGGATATTGGGTAAATGATACCCACATCCAATAATTTCACCACTTCGGCCTTAACCACATCCTTCATGTTTGGATTGAGTCATCTTTGTGGTTGCTTAGATGTTTTCGCATTCTCCTCAAGGTGTATGCGATGAGTATAAATTAGTGGGTCTATGCCTTTGAGATCTGCAATTGACCATCTAATGGTGCTCTTATGCTCTATTAGAGTGGCTATTAGCCTACTCTCTTGTTCCTCATCCAAGTGGGGAGATGTTAGTGCACTTTTTCGTGGCATACTAGTGCACCTTGTTTGTCAATCACTTACGTCAGTGAGTCTAGAGTCGGTTGAGCCCAATGAAGACGAAGATTGAAGACTCAAGACGGACCGGCTGCATCAAGGAAGAAGATTCAGGTAAAAGAGATGCCTTGGTGCCTTAACCTTGACCAAAACCCAACCCCTTTATATCTTTGATGACCTTGACCATATTAGGAATCCTTTAGGCATCATAGATAGGCCCTAGGTGTCCCATTTTGATCACCCTAACCTTGGCCTAAATCCACATGCTGAAGAAAGAAGAATTCAACATATATAGGGGAGAACCAGGCTGGTCCGACAGGTCAAGACCGGTCGGCCAGCAGCCTTGCTGCAAGTGCACATATAGGAAGCCGACCGGTCATGACCGGTCGGCCTTCACAATGCCTATAGGTCCAGCATGTATAGCCGACCGGTCAGGACCGGTCGGCCTTCACAATGCCTATAGGTCCAGCATGTATAGCCGACCGGTCAGGACCGGTCGGCCTTCACAATGCCTATAGGTCCAGCATGTATAGCCGACCGGTCATGACCGGTCGGCCTTCACAAGACTTGAAGTCCAGCAAGTGGGTCCGACCGGTCATGACCGGTCGGCCTGGTGAGTTAAGGCTGTCCAGCAAGGGGTCTCGACTGGTCATGACCGGTCGGCCCATGTGTTTGGCCTGTGCACTTGATATCCTTCAGCAGGGGAGTCCGACTGGTCATGACCGGTCAGGACAGGTCGGCTCATAGCCGTTTTATGACCGTTGGAGCCACTTTTCTATATATATGAGGCTCTGCTTTTGGGCATGTAAGAGGGATTTTTGAGGGAGTAAAGCCACCATTGAAGGAGATCTTTTGAGGCTCATTCCTTGACCTATGCAAGGCATCTTCCTTGTGCTTTAACACAAGATTAGAGCATTCCAAGCGCATGAAGAAGATGACCTTCATCCCCTCTTGATCTCTAGAGTTTGGAAGCTTCTTGATTGGCAAATCCAAGTCCAAAACTCGAAGATGAGATCGTTGTAGGTAAGAGACTATAGGCAACCCATTCCCACTAAGTTGTAGAGTTCTCAAACCCATCCTCCTAGCATCTTGGGGATCTCAGAGGCATCGCATGCAAGGTGTTTGATCAAATGTGGCTGAGGCATTGGCAACGCAACGGCGACACGATCGAGGGAGCAAGGGAAGCTGATTGAAGCACGGGAGAGCGGAGATCAAGCAACCCAATCCGGCGCTAAACAAGGGGCTCATCCGACAAGTAGGTTGTCTTATTTGAGAGTCCATTTTAGAGTTTTTTTCGAACTCGACCTAAGGACGTTAGTCGTTCCTTGGCCCGTAAGCCGGGCCTAAACTAAGTCTCTAAGGGGGAGCCTCCGACACGGGAGTAAACGTGCGATTAGGTTGAGAGTTAGCCTATGTCTAAAACTCCGGATACGGTTGAGAGGTGAACCGATAAAACCTCCGTGTAAAGGTTGAGAGGTGAACCTCATTTAAAACCTCCGTTAGTGAATGCCGGTGTGCTCAAAGGGGTTGAGTACTTGAACCGGGAGTGGAGTAGACAAGTAGTCGAACCACTATACATCCATGTGTTTGTGATTACTCTTGAGTACATTATATCTTTGCATTGTTAGTTTAATTGCTTAATTATGAATGCTTGATAGGAATGCTTGCTAGGCACTTTTTAGGCATCCTCACACAAGATGTACCTTCACTGCTTGTGTAGACATGAGCTCATTGATCCACTCTCATAAGTCTACACAAGTGGCATAGGTTAGAAGCTTAATTAGTTGAATCATTTTCTTACCTATGCTTGCTTAGACTAGAATTGTTTATTGCTTAACCTTTTGCTAGTCTTTTGATTGGACCCACCTAGGCTTGGAAGCCGAAGTGTTCTTGCTTACTTAACTTAATTTGTTGAATTGTGTAAGTAGGCAAAAAGATTTTAAAAAGGTCCTATTCACCCCCCCCTCTAGGTCCATAGACATATCTCCGAGTATCTCTACAAGCGGTAAAACCGCACTTTCAATTGGTATCAGAGCGGGTTCCTCTTTAAGGGCTTAATTGCCTAGAGGTAGATCCTAAAGAGAAACTTGAAAATATGTCTAGAGAGGACTCTTCATCCGTCACTAAGCCTCCTTTCTTTGATGGGTCAAATTATCCATACTGGAAAGCCCGAACGCGCATCTTCTTGGAATCCATTGATTCGGATGTGAGGGACATGGTTGATTTTGGATATGAACCCCCAATGGTCACTATTTCTAAGGAAGGTGAGCCGGATGTTCTCAGGCCAAAAGACAAGGCATTGTGGACTGATCATGAAAAAGCTCAACGTATCCATAATGCCAAAGGCCTGAATGCCATTTTTTGTTCAGTATCTAGAGAAGAATTTGGTCGGATTCAAAACTGCACTACCAGTAAACAAGCATGGGATATTCTTGAAGTTACCCATGAAGGTACAAATGTTGTTAAAAATTCTAAACTCCAGCACCTCTCCACTCTATTTGAAAATATTACTATGGAGGAGGATGAAACGTTTACTGAATTTTATACCAAACTGAACAAAATCACAAAGGATATGTGGGGCTTAGGGGATCCGGTTCCGGAACATAGGCTTTGTAAGAAAATTCTGAGATCTCTTCCGGAACGGTTCTCTTCTAAAGTCACCACCATTGAAGAGTGTAGGGATCTAAACACAATGAAAGTTGAAGAACTCATAGGTTCCCTACAAACCTTTGAGCTAGGCTTTAAAGCCCCCTCTAGAAAGAAAAACATCGCTTTTAAGTCCTCTCACAAACACAAGAAAATCAAAAGTGAGTCGGAGGAAGATAGCGATGATGAGGATGATGAGGAAGAGAAATTGAACACAAAATTCAAGAGATTCCTCAAATTTGATAGAGGGAATAGCCGAGACAAGAACGACTAGAAGGGTGATAAACGTAAAGGCAAATCATCCATATCCTCATCCGTCCGTTGTTACGGTTGCGGTCGTCGTGGCCATATTGCCCCGGAATGTCCGGAAGGGCCTAAACCGAAAGGTAAAAAGGCAATGGCTGCCACTTGGGATGATACGGAGGAGTCCGAATCTGGTGACTCCGCTGGTGATGAGAGCCAACATAAAGATCTTGCTCTCTCGGCCTCCATCGCGACCCCTCTACCTGCTTATCTAAGAGGGGATCCCAACCGCTATCCCTTCTAGAAGGAGAAGGAGTTCCCAACCCCTCACCTCATGCTACATTCTATGAGGGTGTTGTGGAATTTTGCTACCCTTTGGCTTTTTCATCTCAACATGGTTAATGAGGGTAGCTAGTTATGCTTTTCTAGGAAAATCTGAGGATTACAGCCTCATTCCGTGTGTATGGGCAAATCAGAGGATTCCAGCCTCATTCGCCCATTTTTTGATGATTTAGCCTTGCTTTTATTTAATACATTTGCTTGCTAGATTGTCATCCTGCTTAGATTAGCTAATCACCTTGAGTTTTATGCTTCATTGCATGCTAATCTTTGCTTAGTATTGGTCTTGATATACCAATAGGGGAGGTTGGTTGATTGGGCTATAAGCCCTTTGTGCTTTCAATGCCAATGTATATCCTTGACCAATGTTGCATGATTAACTATGTCTAGTTAGTTACATTTCTATTGTTAATCATGTTTTCTTAGCATGCTCCATGTATTTATGATTCATGCACCCTATACTCTCCTTGCTAGCATGTGCTTATAGTTATAATTGCGACATTCTATCTTGTCTTACCTTAGCCTTTTTGATATATCATTAAGGGGGAGAGAATAGTTTGTCAATTGCTAACAAAAAGGGGGAGAAAGATCAAATCCCACCAAAACTAGTTTGCTATGTTTTCTGTTGCAGGGATTGACAGGTTGTGGGGGAGCAAACTGAAGAGGAGCTACTTAGTGTGTCATGTCAAGAGTCCTGTATTTAATTATTATCATTGTAATATCTTGAACATGTATTTTGTTTTGGTAGGTTAAGTTTTTGTAAGTAATTGACAAAGGGGGAGATTGTTAGTGTACTTTTCCGTGGCATACTAGTGCACCTTGTTTGTCAATCACTTACGTCAATGAGTCTAGAGTCGGTTGAGCCCAATGAAGACGAAGACTGAAGACTCAAGACGGACTGGCTGCATCAAGGAAGAAGATTCAGGTAAAAGAGATGCCTTGGTGCCTTAACCTTGACCAAAACCCAACCCCTTTGTATCTTTGATGACCTTGACCATATTAGGAATCCTTTAGGCATCATAGATAGGCCCTAGGTGTCCCATTTTGATCACCCTAACCTTGGCCTAAATCCACATGCTGAAGAAAGAAGAATTCAGCATATATAGGGGAGAACCAGGCTGGTCCGACCGGTCAAGACCGGTCGGCCAGCATCCTTGCTGCAAGTGCACATATTGGAAGCCGACCGGTCATGACCGGTCGGCCTTCACAATGCCTATAGGTCCAGCATGTATAGCCGACCGGTCATGACCGGTCGGCCTTCACAAGACTTGAAGTCCAGAAAGTGGGTCCGACCGGTCATGACCGGTCGGCCTGGTGAGTTAAGGCTGTCCAGCAAGGGGTCTCGACTGGTCATGACCGGTCAGCCCATGTGTTTGGCCTGTACACTTGATATCCTTCAGTAGGGGAGTCCGACCGGTCATGACCGGTCAGGACAGGTCGGCTCATAGCCGTTTTATGACCGTTGGAGCACTTTTCTATATTTATGAGGCTCCGTTTTTTAGCATGTAAGAGGGATTTTTGAGGGAGTAAAGCCACCATTGAAGGAGATCTTTTGAGGCTCATTCCTTGACCTATGCAAGGCATCTTCCTTGTGCTTTAACACAAGATTAGAGCATTCCAAGCTCATGAAGAAGATGACCTTCATCCCCACTTGATCTCTAGAGTTTGGAAGCTTCTTGATTGGCAAATCCTAGTCCAAAACTCGAAGATGAGATCGTTGTAGGTAAGAGACTCTAGGAAACCCATTCCCACTAAGTTGTAGAGTTCTCAAACCCATCCTCCTAGCATCTTGGGCATCTCAAAGGCATCGCATGCAAGGTGTGTGATCAAATGTGGCTGAGGCATTGGCGACGCAACGGCGACACGATCGAGGGAGCAAGGGAAGCTGATTGAAGCATGGGAGAGCGGAGATCAAGCAACCCAATCCGGCGCTAAACAAGGGGCTCATCCGACAAGTAGGTTGTCTTATTTGAGAGTCCATTTTAGAGTTTGTTTTTCGAACTCGACCTACGGACGTTAGTCGTTCCTTGGCCCGTCAGCCGGGCCTAAACTAAGTCTCCAAGGGGGAGCCTCCGACACGAGAGTGAACGTGTGATTAGGTTGAGAGTTAGCCTATGTCTAAAACTCTGGATACGGTTGAGAGGTGAACCGATAAAACCTCCATGTAAAGGTTGAGAGGTGAACCTCATTTAAAACCTCCGTTAGTGAATGCCGGTGTACTCAAAGGGATTAAGTACTTGAACCGGGAGTGGAGTAGACAAGTAGTCGAACCACTATACATCCTTATGTTTGTGATTATTCTTGAGCACATTATATCTTTGCATTGTTAGTTTAATTGCTTAATTATGAATGCTTGATAGGAATGCTTGCTAGGCACTTTTTAGGCATCCTCACACAAGATGTACCTTCACTGCTTGTGTAGACATGAGCTCATTGATCCACTCTCATAAGTCTACACAAGTGGCATAGGTTAGAAGCTTAATTAGTTGAATCATTTTCTTACCTATGCTTGCTTAGACTAGAATTGTTTATTGCTTAACCTTTTGCTAGTCTTTTGATTGGACCCACCTAGGCTTGGAAGCCGAAGTGTTCTTGCTTACTTAACTTAATTTGTTGAATTGTGTAAGTAGGCAAAAAGATTTTAAAAAGGTCATATTCACCCCCCCTCTAGGTCCATAGACATATCTCCGAGTATCTCTACAAGCGGTAAAACCGCACTTTCAATTGGTATCAGAGCGGGTTCCTCTTTAAGGGCTTAATTGCCTAGAGGTAGATCCTAAAGAGAAACTTGAAAATATGTCTAGAGAGGACTCTTCATCCGTCACTAAGCCTCCTTTCTTTGATGGGTCAAATTATCCATACTGGAAAGTCTGAATGCGCATCTTCTTGGAATCCATTGATTCGGATGTGAGGGACATGGTTGATTTTGGATATGAACCCCCAATGGTCACTATTTCTAAGGAAGGTGAGCCGGATGTTCTCAGGCCAAAAGACAAGGCATTGTGGACTGATCATGAAAAAGCTCAACGTATCCATAATGCCAAAGGCCTGAATGCCATTTTTTGTTCAGTATCTAGAGAAGAATTTGGTCGGATTCAAAACTGCACTACCAGTAAACAAGCATGGGATATTCTTGAAGTTACCCATGAAGGTACAAATGTTGTTAAAAATTCTAAACTCCAGCGCCTCTCCACTCTATTTGAAAATATTACTATGGAGGAGGATGAAACGTTAATAAATTTTATACCAAACTGAACAAAATCACAAATGATATGTGGGGCTAAGGGGATCTGGTTTCGGAACATAGGCTTTGTAGGAAAATTCTGAGATCTCTTCCGGAACGGTTCTCTTCTGAAGTCACCACCATTGAAGAGTGTAGGGATCTAAACACAATGAAAGTTGAAGAACTCATAGGTTCCCTACAAACCTTTGAGCTAGGCATTAAAGCCCCCTCTAGAAAGGAAAACATCGCTTTTAAGTCCTCTCACAAACACAAGAAAATCAAAAGTGAGTCGGAGGAAGATAGCGATGATGAGGATGATGAGGAAGAGAAATTGAACACAAAATTCAAGAGATTCCTCAAATTTGATAGAGGGAATAACCGAGACAAGAAGGACAAGAAGGGTGATAAACGTAAAGGCAAATCATCCATATCCTCATCCGTCCGTTGTTACGGTTGCGGTCGTCGTGGCCATATTGCCCCGGAATGTCCGGAAGGGCCTAAACCAACAGGTAAAAAGGCAATGGCTGCCACTTGGGATGATATGGAGGAGTCCGAATCTGGTGACTCCGCTGGTGATGAGAGCCAACATAAAGATCTTCCTCTCTCGGCCTCCATCGTGACCCCTCTACCTGCTTATCTAAGAGGGGATCCCAACTGCTATCCCTTCTAGAAGGAGAAGGAGTTCCCAACCCCTCACCTCATGCTACATTCTATGAGGGTGTTGTGGAATTTTGCTACCCTTTGGCTTTTTCATCTCAACATGGTTAATGAGGGTAGCTAGTTATGCTTTTCTAGGAAAATCTGAGGATTACAGCCTCATTTCGTGTGTATGGGCAAATCAGAGGATTCCAGCCTCATTCGCCCATTTTTTGATGATTTAGCCTTGCTTTTATTTAATACATTAGCTTGCTAGATTGTCATCCTGCTTAGATTAGCTAATCACCTTGAGTTTTATGCTTCATTGCATGCTAATCTTTGCTTAGTATTGGTCTTGATATACCAATAGGGGAGGTTGGTTGATTGGGCTATAAGCCCTTTGTGCTTTCAATGCCAATGTATATCCTTGACCAATGTTGCATGATTAACTATGTCTAGTTAGTTACATTTCTATTGTTAATCTTGTTTTCTTAGCATGCTCCATGTATTTATGATTCATGCACCCTATACTCTCCTTGCTAGCATGTGCTTATAGTTATAATTGCGACATTCTATCTTGTCTTACCTTAGCCTTTTTGATATATCATTAAGGGGGAGAGAATAGTTTGTCAATTGCTAACAAAAAGGGGGAGAAAGATCAAATCCCACCAAAACTAGTTTGCTATGTTTTGTGTTGCAGGGATTGACAGGTTGTGGGGGAGCAAACTGAAGAGGAGCTACTTAGTTTGTCATGTCAAGAGTCCTGTATTTAATTATTATCATTGTAATATCGTGAACATGTATTTTGTTTTGGTAGGTTAAGTTTTTGTAAGTAATTGACAAAGGGGGAGATTGTTAGTGCACTTTTCCGTGGCATACTAGTGCACCTTGTTTGTCAATCACTTACGTCAGTGAGTCTAGAGTCGGTTGAGCCCAATGAAGACGAAGACTGAAGACTCAAGACGGACCGGCTGCATCAAGGAAGAAGATTCAGGTAAAAGAGATGCCTTGGTGCCTTAACCTTGACCAAAACCCAACCCCTTTGTATCTTTGATGACCTTGACCATATTAGGAATCCTTTAGGCATCATAGATAGGCCCTAGGTGTCCCATTTTGATCACCCTAACCTTGGCCTAAATCCACATGCTGAAGAAAGAAGAATTCAGCATATATAGGGGAGAACCAGGCTGGTCCGACCGGTCAAGACCGGTCGGCCAGCAGCCTTGCTGCAAGTGCACATATAGGAAGCCGACCGGTCATGACCGGTCGGCCTTCACAATGCCTATAGGTCCAGCATGTATAGCCGACCGGTCATGACCGGTCGGCCTTCACAAGACTTGAAGTCCAGAAAGTGGGTCCGACCGGTCATGACCGGTCGGCCTGGTGAGTTAAGGCTGTCCAGCAAGGGGTCTCGACTGGTCATGACCGGTCGGCCCATGTGTTTGGCCTGTGCACTTGATATCCTTCAGTAGGGGAGTCCGACCGGTCATGACCGGTCAGGACAGATCGGCTCATAGCCGTTTTATGACCGTTGGAGCCACTTTTCTATATTTATGAGGCTCCGTTTTTGGGCATGTAAGAGGGATTTTTTAGGGAGTAAAGCCACCATTGAAGGAGATCTTTTGAGGCTCATTCCTTGACCTATGCAAGGCATCTTCCTTGTGCTTTAACACAAGATTAGAGCATTCCAAGCTCATGAAGAAGATGACCTTCATCCCCTCTTGATCTCTAGAGTTTGGAAGCTTCTTGATTGGCAAATCCTAGTCCAAAACTCGAAGATGAGATCGTTGTAGGTAAGAGACTCTAGGAAACCCATTCCCACTAAGTTGTAGAGTTCTCAAACCCATCCTCCTAGCATCTTGGGCATCTCAAAGGCATCGCATGCAAGGTGTGTGATCAAATGTGGCTGAGGCATTGGCGACGCAACGGCGACACGATCGAGGAAGCAAGGGAAGCTGATTGAAGCATGTGAGAGCGGAGATCAAGCAACCCAGTCCGGCGCTAAACAAGGGGCTCATCCGACAAGTAGGTTGTCTTATTTGAGAGTCCATTTTAGAGTTTGTTTTTCGAACTCGACCTACGGACGTTAGTCGTTCCTTGGCCCGTCAGCCGGGCCTAAACTAAGTCTCCAAGGGGGAGCCTCCGACACGAGAGTAAACGTGTGATTAGGTTGAGAGTTAGCCTATGTCTAAAACTCTGGATACGGTTGAGAGGTGAACCGATAAAACCTCCATGTAAAGGTTGAGAGGTGAACCTCATTTAAAACCTCCGTTAGTGAATGCCGGTGTACTCAAAGGGATTGAGTACTTGAACCGGGAGTGGAGTAGACAAGTAGTCGAACCACTATACATCCTTATGTTTGTGATTATTCTTGAGCACATTATATCTTTGCATTGTTAGTTTAATTGCTTAATTATGAATGCTTGATAGGAATGCTTGCTAGGCACTTTTTAGGCATCCTCACACAAGATGTACCTTCACTGCTTGTGTAGACATGAGCTCATTGATCCACTCTCATTAGTCTACACAAGTGGCATATGTTAGAAGCTTAATTAGTTAAATCATTTTCTTACCTATGCTTGCTTGGACTAGAATTGTTTATTGCTTAACCTTTTGCTAGTCTTTTGATTGGACCCACCTAGGCTTGGAAGCCGAAGTGTTCTTGATTACTTAACTTAATTTGTTGAATTGTGTAAGTAGGCAAAAAGATTTTAAAAAGGTCCTATTCACCCCCCTCTAGGTCCATAGACATATCTCCGAGTATCTCTACAAGCGGTAAAACTGCACTTTCAATTGGTATCAGAGCGGGTTCCTCTTTAAGGGCTTAATTGCCTAGAGGTAGATCCTAAAGAGAAACTTGAAAATATGTCTAGAGAGGACTCTTCATCCGTCACTAAGCCTCCTTTCTTTGATGGGTCAAATTATCCATACTGGAAAGCCCGAATGCGCATCTTCTTGGAATCCATTGATTCGGATGTGAGGGACATGGTTGATTTTGGATATGAACCCCCAATGGTCACTATTTCTAAGGAAGGTGAGCCGGATGTTCTCAAGCCAAAAGACAAGGCATTGTGGACTGATCATGAAAAAGCTCAACGTATCCATAATGCCAAAGGCCTGAATGCCATTTTTTGTTCAGTATCTAGAGAAGAATTTGGTCGGATTCAAAACTGCACTACCAGTAAACAAGCATGGGATATTCTTGAAGTTACCCATGAAGGTACAAATGTTGTTAAAAATTCTAAACTCCAGCGCCTCTCCACTTTATTTGAAAATATTACTATGGAGGAGGATAAAACGTTTACTGAATTTTATACCAAACTGAACAAAATCACAAATGATATGTGGGGCTTAGGGGATCCGGTTCCGGAACATAGGCTTTGTAGGAAAATTCTGAGATCTCTTCCGGAACGGTTCTCTTCTAAAGTCACCACCATTGAAGAGTGTAGGGATCTAAACACAATGAAAGTTGAAGAACTCATAGGTTCCCTACAAACCTTTGAGCTAGGCTTTAAAGCCCCCACTAGAAAGAAAAACATCGCTTTTAAGTCCTCTCACAAACACAAGAAAATCAAAAGTGACTCGGAGGAAGATAGCGATGATGAGGATGATGTGGAAGAGAAATTAAACAAAAAATTCTAGAGATTCCTCAAACTTGATAGATGGAATAGCCGAGACAAGAAGGACAAGAACGGTGATAAACGTAAAGGCAAATCATCCATATCCTCATCCGTCCGTTTTTATGGCTACGGTCGTCGTGGCCATATTGCCCCGAAATGTCCGGAAGGGCCTAAACCGAAAGGTAAAAAGGCAATGGCTGCCACTTGGGATGATACAGAGGAGTCCGAATCTGGTGACTCCGCTGGTGATGAGAGCCAACAAAAAGATCTTACTCTCTCAGCCTCCATCGCGACCCCTCTACCTGCTTATCTAAGAGGGGATCCCAACCGCTATCCCTTCTAGAAGGTGAAGGAGTTCCCAACCCCTCACCTCATGCTACATTCTATGAGGGTGTTGTGGAATTTTGCTACCCTTTGGCTTTTTAATCTCAACATGGTTAATGAGGGTAGTTAGTTATGCTTTTCTAGGAAAATTTGAGGATTACAGCCTCATTCCGTGTGTATGGGCAAATCAGAGGATTCCAGCCTCATTCGCCCAGTTTTTGATGATTAAGCCTTGCTTTTATTTAATGCATTTGCTTGCTAGATTGTCATCCTGCTTAGATTAGCTAATCACCTTGAGTTTTATGCTTCATTGGATGCTAATCTTTGCTTAGTATTGGTCTTGATATACCAATAGGGGAGGTTGGTTGATTGGGTTATAAGCCCTTTGTGCTTTCAATGCCAATGTATATCCTTGACCAATGTTGCATGATTAACTATCTAGTTAGTTACATTTCTATTGTTAATCATGTTTTCTTAGCATGCTCCATGTATTTATGATTCATGCACCCTATACTCTCCTTGCTAGGATGTGCTTATAGTTATAATTGCAACAATCTATCTTCTCTTACCTTAGCCTTTTTGATATACCATTAAGGGGGAGAGAATAGTTTGTCAATTGCTAACAAAAAGGGGGAGAAAGATCAAATCCCAC
Organism: Liriodendron chinense; assembly: GCA_003013855.2. NCBI lineage: Eukaryota > Viridiplantae > Streptophyta > Magnoliopsida > Magnoliales > Magnoliaceae > Liriodendron > Liriodendron chinense. Next base: position 115,365 of record ML058490.1, on the reverse strand, counting down.
CAAAACTAGTTTGCTATGTTTTGTGTTGCAGGGATTGACAGGTTATGGGGGAGCAAACTGAAGAGGAGCTACTTAGTTTGTCATGTCAGGAGTCCTGTATTTAATTATTATCATTGTAATATCTTGAACATGTATTTTGTTTTGGTAGGTTAAGTTTTTGTAAGTAATTGACAAAGGGGGAGATTGTTAGTGCACTTTTTCGTGGCATAGTAGTGCACATTGTTTGTCAATCACTTACGTCAGTGAGTCTAGAGTCGGTTGAGCCCAATGAAGATGAAGACTGAAGACTCAAGACGGACCGGCTGCATCAAAGAAGAAGATTCAGGTAAAAGAGATGCCTTGGTGCTTTAACCTTGACCAAAACCCAACCCCTTTGTATCTTTGATGACCTTGACCATATTAGGAATCCTTTAGGCATCATAGATAGGCCCTAGGTGTCCCATTTTGATCACCCTAACCTTGGCCTAAATCCACATGCTGAAGAAAGAAGAATTCAGCATATATAGGGGAGAATCCGGCTGGTCTGACCGGTCAAGACTGGTCGGCCAGCAGCCTTGCTGCAAGTGCACATATAGGAAGCCGACCGGTCATGACCGGTCGGCCTTCACAATGCCTATAGGTCCAGCATGTATAGCCGACCGGTCATGACCGGTCGGCCTTCACAAGACTTGAAGTCCAGAAAGTGGGTCCAACAGGTCATGACCGGTCGGCCTGGTGAGTTAAGGCTGTCCAGCAAGGGGTCTCGACTGGTCATGACCGGTCGGCCCATGTGTTTGGCCTATGCACTTGATATCCTTCAGTAGGGGAGTCCGACCGGTCATGATCGGTCAGGACAGGTCGGCTCATAGCCGTTTTATGACTGTTGGAGCCACTTTTCTGTATATATGAGGCTCCGTTTTTGGGCATGTAAGAGGGATTTTTGAGGGAGTAAAGCCACCATTGAAGGAGATCTTTTGAGGCTCATTCCTTGACCTATGCAAGGCATCTTCCTTGTGCTTTAACACAAGATTAGAGCATTCCAAGCTCATGAAGAAGATGACCTTCATCCCCTCTTGATCTCTAGAGTTTGGAAGCTTCTTGATTGGAAAATCCTAGTCCAAAACTCGAAGATGAGATCGTTGTAGGTAAGAGACTCTAGGCAACCCATTCCCACTAAGTTGTAGAGTTCTCAAACCCATCCTCCTAGCATCTTGGGCATCTCAAAGGCATCGCATTCAAGGTGTTTGATCAAATGTGGCTGAGGCATTGGCGACGCAACGGCGACACGATCGAGGGAGCAAGGGAAGCTGATTGAAGCACGGGAGAGCGGAGATCAAGCAACCCAATCCGGCGCTAAACAAGGGGCTCATCCGACAAGTAGGTTGTCTTATTTGAGAGTCCATTTTAGAGTTTGTTTTTCGAACTCGACCTAGGGATGTTAGTCGTTCCTTGGCCCGTCAGCCGGGCCTAAATTAAGTCTCCAAGGGGGAGCCTCTGACACGGGAGTAAACGTGCGATTAGGTTGAGAGTTAGCCTATGTCTAAAACTCCGGATACGGTTGAGAGGTGAACCGATAAAACCTCCGTGTAGAGGTTGAGAGGTGAACCTCATTTAAAACCTCCGTTAGTGAATGCCGGTGTGCTCAAAGGGGTTGAGTACTTGAACCGGGAGTGGAGTAGACAAGTAGTCGAACCACTATACATCCTTGTGTTTGTGATTATTCTTGAGCACATTATATCTTTGCATTGTTAGTTTAATTGCTTAATTATGAATGCTTGATAAGAATGCTTGCTAGGCACTTTTTAGGCATCCTCACACAAGATGTACCTTCACTGCTTGTGTAGACATGAGCTCATTGATCCACTCTCATTAGTCTACACAAGTGGCATATGTTAGAAGCTTAATTAGTTAAATCATTTTCTTACCTATGCTTGCTTGGACTAGAATTGTTTATTGCTTAACCTTTTGCTAGTCTTTTGATTGGACCCACCTAGGCTTGGAAGCCGAAGTGTTCTTGCTTACTTAACTTAATTTGTTGAATTGTGTAAGTAAGCAAAAAGATTTTTAAAAGGTCCTATTCACCCCCCCTCTAGGTCCATAGACATATCTCCGAGTATCTCTACAAGCGGTAAAACCGCACTTTCAGAAGAAATCACCACCGGATATGTCTCATCTCGACCTAAATATACATATTTCAACTCACTTGGTAATGGTTTTAGGTCGAGTGTTGGTGCCTTGATACTGGATGGGATGGGCTTGTTCTGATTTAAGGGTAAAGGCTCAAATAGTGCCCTCCATCTTTCGTTAATAAGTATCGGCATCACATCTAAAATGGCATCCATCTCTCGTATTGTGTCATCATTTATCTCATGAAAGTAGGCCACACATGCCTCCAAAGGGTCAAAATATAATGTTTGGGGGAATGTGTTAATGTCAGATTTTATAACAGGATCCTCCGGACGTTCACCTTCTCTCCAACAGAGATTTTCTCCGCCAAACCTGAAAGAAGACAGACAGCAACTAAGGGTGGCTGGGGTCCAGCCGTTAGCCCTCCGATGCTTAAGTCAGGTCAAAGAAAGAAGAAGAGTAGCCAGGCAAAACGGGACAGAGATCGAATATTGTGTGTGTACCTTTCTTTTAATGGAGTCATCCCTTCTTATAGATCTGAAGCGATCCAATCTGGTGCGTAAGATATCGAGATCCCGCTGATTTCGCGGGATAAGATCCTCATCCTTAGAGACGAGATCTAACCCAATGACTTATTTCGGTAATTACGTTCCTTGATGGCCATCCCTTGAGATCCGGAACCACCAGAGAAGATAAGCCCAAAACCGACCTATACGGGCTGCCGGTAGGCGTAGTGAGATGTCGCCGCAAAAAAGCTGTTCGCATGTTGGAACATGGTCGCGAGTCCAAGTGCTCGCTCATTTTGACGTAACACCTTTCAACGACTTGTGAGAAGGTCTGCTCGCGGATTAAGAAGGGAATCTTTGCTTTATCTGACTATCGGCTATGGGTGCTCGAGGCCTTGCGAATAGATGCTCCGTATTTATCCATCCTACGACTCTCGAGCATATGATCTCGAGAGTCGAATGGGCGTCCCTCACTTATCCAATCTGCGACTCTCGAGCATATGATCTCGAGAGTCGAATGGGTACTTCCGTATTTATCCGATCTGCGACTCTTGAGCGGATGATCTTGAGAGTCAGATGGGTATTTCCGTATATACTCTTAACAGCTGAGTAGTCTCCATCATTTTGCATATAACAGATGCCCCCCAAGTCCTTACCGCCAAGAATTCTTGAGGGAAGGACTTAACTTTCTTCCACACGTAACCGCCCACTGTCTTCATCGAGAATGGAACCATACATGATGGGCTGGAATTAATGAGCGCCAGCTTTCCGCAGCCTTTCCGCAGACGGAAAATGAAGGGGCGCTTGCCACGTGTCAGGGGAGTTAATGGGCGTGCCTGCTCGAGTGCTGCGCCGAAGGAGGGGTTGCCACGTATCACCAGATATGGCGGAATGATTGCCTATAAATATACGGAGTCCGCCATTCCTCTATTTTTCTACAGAAGTTTTTTCGAAGAAAAAGAATTCGCCTGTCACCTCCATTTCCATCTTCTCCCTTTGGTGTTTCTTCTTCCTCTTTCTGTTTACTTGGGTATATTTCCTTTTTCTTCTTTTCTTTTTATCTTCTCATGGCTGGGAACTCTGACGAGACCACCGTCCCACTAGGTGATGCTACTACGGAATCCTCTGCTTCTAGCAGTGCGAGGGTTCCGGCAGGGAGATACACAGCAGCCGGATATCCTTCTCTTTTATCGGAGGACCGGCTGGCTGAGTTACGGGAGAGATACCTGATCCCGTCTCAGTCACTCTCCGATTGCCCGGAGATGGGGAGACACCAGACTCCCCTCCCCCAGGATGTGTAGCTTTCTACGAGTACCAACTCATCCTGGGGGTACGCCTCCCCCTCCATCCCTTCATACGCGACGTACTCCGGTGTTACAAGATTGCCCCCGGGCAACTCACTGTGAACGGATAGAGGGTAGTCCTGGGTTCCTTTGCCCTCTGGGCTCAGGCCAGCAACGGGGAGCTTACAGCAGAGGAGTTCCTCCGTATGTTCCGTCTGAAAAAGGCACCCTCCAGCGAAGGCTGGTATTACTTGTGTTACTGGCACCGGGATAACTTCGTGCTGGGGAAACCCTCCTCGAACTATCCCGGCTGGAGGAAATGGTGGTTCTACGCTTTCGGGAACTGGGAGTCTGCTTCCTCCAGAGGTCCAGGTGTTACCCATTTTTTCTGCGAAGGTAGGCACAATCCCACATTGTGCAGTTTTCTTCAGTTAGGATTTTAGGGTTTTACTCCATTCTCTGACCTCTATTTGTGCTCGCAGGTATCCCGGCCTTGAGAAAACCAAATCTAAAGGGAGGAATCAACGAGAAGATTGTCAAGGTGTACAAGGTGCCTGTTGGTGATAGGCACATCGAGGCTTGCTTGTCTCCTTCGCGACTTGCAGCAACAGGCCTAATATCCAGAAGAGAGGTTGAGATGACGAAGGCCGGAGAGAAGAGGGGTCTGCTGCCCCGACTGAAGGGCACAAGCTCCAAGAGGCAGAAGAGAACACCTGCCGAACCATCTCAATCATCCATCCGCACGGGTAGCGATCAGCCTGCCCCTCCTGCGAGCATGGCGGGGGCCCCGGCTGGGCCCACTATTCCCTCACTGGTGGTTGCACCTGGACCGCCAGTGATTAACATTGCTGACAATTCCCCGGATGGGGCGGGGTCCAGCTGCCCCCCAGCTGAAGAGGCTCGAGAGCAGATAGAGCCTCAAGAGCCGGCTCCTGCTCGCGAACTGATCCCTGCTGCCGAGCAGGGACCTGCTCGCGAGTCGATGCCTCCACCTCGCGAGTCGGCCGGGTTGGTCGTTGCCCAACCGTCAGGGAGTGGGACATATTCTATTCCCCGCCACCTCCATCCAGTATGTAAATTTTTATTCGAGAACGTCCCCCCCCCAATCTTTTGGCTCTCTTCCCGAGCCAAGCCCTGAGAACCTTTTCCTCGAAGTGGGGGTGAGGATGGTTCAGGTGAGACTCTGCCAAGACCCGCTTTAATCTGTTATGTTCTAGAATACTTTCTCACATTTTTTATTACTTTTGCAGGGCTTAGATCTTATCCTGCGAACGAGGCGTGATATCGTTGCCGCCCGTCACGTGATAGATGAAGCTAAAGGGAAGAGGACTGCGTTGGAGAAGGCAGTTCAAGGGAGAGATCAGCTGCTCAAGGCCCGTGAGGCGGTGATCGCGAAGAGAGATGAGGAGAAGAAGATCCTCATCGAGAAAATCCAAGTCCTGACCGACAGGTATCAGGCCTTGGACTCAGACTTCATGAAGCTCACGGGTTTGAAGGAGAAGGCTGAGAGAGAGAGAGATCTTTCGCCAAGACAAGATCTCGCTGGAGGAGCAGTTTGCGGAGGCTAGGTCATAGCTCAAAGAAGCCAACGACAAGTTGGAAAAGGAGCGCTCCGCTCTTGCACAGCTCAAGGACGACTCGATCCACTGGGACGAGGAGAAAGTCGCCCTTGTAAAAATTCTCTCGGAGGAAGGTCCTCGGGCTATTTCCGAGTTCCAGACTTCGCAGCTATATGATGACGAAAGATACGAGTCGTATGATGCTGGTCGCGACTTTGCGCTAAGAGTAGTGCAACGAATGATCCCATCCTTTGATATGGGGGAATTTGGTCGAGTCGCGACCATCATAGCTACAGAAGAGCAAGCTGCTGCTGAGAACGAGGTGACTGAAGCCACGCAAGCTGGAGGGGCTCCAGAAATGGGCCCTGAAGTCGAGAGCACAGCTCCTCCAAGAGATTGATCTTCTTTTTGTTTTCCTCTCTTGTACTCGCGAGCATATATTGTAAACATTTATCATCAATGAAAAGATATTTTTGGAAGTGTTGTCCTCGTGTACTCTCCCTTTCATGCAATGATTGCCTTCTCATTCTTGTTTACTTTCTTTTCCTTTGTGCACTGAATGCTTTCCTGTTGCAATGAGTTGTGCTCAACCCGGGGGGTCATAGCGACCATGCCCTCGTGGAGATAGACTGATCTATCGATTAAGAGAGGTATTATGCTCAATCCGGGGGGTCATGATGACCATACCCTCGTGGAGATAGACTGATCTATCGATTGAGACTTCCAGTTTATCGAGGGTAGGATGGTCACCCATGAAATGGAAATGCGACCATCCTAGGTGAATTAAACCCTACCAAAGGTAGGCAATTGGCCAAGGGATTATATGCATCCTCTTCAGGGCTATTCATGTCCAAGTAAATGGAGTAGCAACCAAAAGATATCTTCCGCTTTATTCATAAAATTTTATGAACTACATTGAATCTAGGGATAGTATCGTAGCAAATGCTCCACGTGCCAAGGGCGACGTACGGGCTTTCCCTGCATGTCTTCAAGGTAATAAGTACCGGGTCGCACAATCCTAATAACCCGATACGGGCCTTCCCAATTTGGATCCAATGAACGAGCGGGAACTCCGAGATTTTGCCTTAGTACCAAATCTCCGGGCTGGAAGGATCTAGGCCGAACCCTAGCATTTCGATAACGAGCAATACGTTGTTGATATGCTGCCACTCGTACTTGGGAAGCATTTCTTCGCTCTTCCAAGAGATCGAGATGAAGTCGGAGGTTTTCCTGATTCCTCGCGGGGTCATACTGCTCGATCTGATACGAGGGCACTTGAATTTCCACTGGTACCACTGCGTCGACACCAAATGCTAAGGAGAAAGGGGTTTCACCTGTTGATGTACAAGCCATGGTTCTATATGCCCATAATACTTCTGGCAGGAGTTCTGGCCACACCCCTTTACATTCACCGAGCTTGGTCTTTAAATGGTGCTTGATGATCTTATTCACTGCCTCGACCTGCCCATTCGCCTGAGGATGATATGGAGAAGTGCGGAGATTACGTATCTTCCATTTTTCAAAAAATTCATCAAAGGCTGCGTTGTTGAACTGCGTTCCATTGTCGGTGATTATAGTGTGGGGGAGTCCATAACGACATATAATATTTCTCCATATAAACTTGGTAGTTTGTTTCTCAGTAATCTTGTCTAATGGTTCTGCCTCGGCCCATTTGGTGAAGTAATCAACCGCCACAATCGCGAACTTATTTTGTCCCTTTCCCATGGGTAAGGGCCCGATGATATCGACCCCCCACTGAGCAAAAGGCCAAGGGCTATCAACTGGGTTCATCCGCTCGGATGGTACATGAGGTATAGGTAAATATCGTTGACACTTGTCACATTTTTTAGAAAATTCAATTGCATCTGCTTTCATAGTGGGCCAATAATATCCTTGCATCATCGCTTTATATGCTAGGGATCGCCCCCTAGGATGGTTACCACATGCCCCATGGTGTACTTCGTTCAAGAACACGAAGTGCTTCTTCTGGATGAAGACACCTCAAATAAGGCAAGGAAAAGCTTTTGCGCAACAATATTCCGTCTTACAAAGTATACCTGGCAGCCCGAAGACGAATTTGCCTTGCAACTTTCTTGTCCTCTGGTAGGTGTCCGTCTCTGAGATAAAGGATGATAGGATCCATCCAGCATGGAGATGATTGTACCGATATTACATGCTCGAGAGTCGCTTGGTCGATACTCAGGTTCTGACGATGCTCGATGGGGATCAAATGTGATAACTCAGATTCTGGTGCAGAAGCAAGCTTTGCCAAGGAATCAGCAAGTTGGTTCTTCTCGCGAGGAATATGAGTTATTTCATAAGTCTTCAGTTTTGCGAGCAGGATGAGGACACGAGACTTGTATAAGGCCATCCTTTCTTCTTTGGTCTCGAATTCACCAAGGACTTGGTTAACAATGAGCTGGGAATCGCTATGAATTAACAGATTCTGAACTGCAAGGACAATGGCTAGTTCGAGGCCAACGATCAGGGCCTCATATTCTGCTTCATTATTTGAGACGCGAGATTCGAAACGTAGAGCATATTGAAAATGTGACCCGTCAGGAGCTACTAAAATCAGGCCCGCTCCGCTACCAGTGGCCCGCGACGACCCGTCCACGAAGAGTGACCAAGGAGGCTGGTCGCTGGTCATGGTATTATCATCAGGAGAGTACGTGAATTCGGCGATGAAATCAGCCACGGCCTGGCCCTTTACCGCGGTCCTAGGGCAGAATGAGATATCGTGCTCGCTGATTTCGACTGCCCATTTAGTTAACCGTCCGGAAGCCTCAGGTTTTTGAAGGACTTGTCGTAGCGGATGATTCGTCGGTACTAAAATAGCGTGGGCTTGAAAGTATGGTCGCAGTTTTTGAGCTGCCGTGACTAAGGCTAGGGCCAGTTTCTCCATATCAGAATACCTAGTTTCTGCATCAACCATTGCTCGACTAATATAATAAACAGGCCTCTATACCCCGGAATCTTCTCTTATTAAAGCGGCGCTAACGGTCGTAGTGGACACAGAGAGATAAAGAATGAGTTGCTCATGTGCTACAGGTTTAGATAAAATGGGGGGTGTGCTCATGTATAGCTTCAATTGTTGAAAGGCTTCCTCACATTGTGGCATCCATTTCCAATCAGACTTGGCCATTGCACGAAGGAGTTTGAAGAATGGTAAACACTTGTCAGATGCTCGCGAGATGAACCTGTTTAACGATGCGATGAGACCAGCCAGACGCTAGACGTCCTTCAGAGTGGTGGGGGATTTCATCTCTATCGATGCTTTTATCTTCTCAGGATTTGCCTCAATTCCGTGTTGGCCAACCATGAACCCGAGAAATTTCCCTGCAGACACACCGAACGCACATTTTTCTGGGTTCAATTTCATTTGATACCTCCTCATTAGGTCGAAGGCTTCTCGAAGATCAGAAATATGATCATCTTCTACGGTGCTTTTCACGAGCATGTCGTCAACATAAACTTCCATATTCCTACCGATTTGAGCAGCGAATATTTTGTTGACGAGACGTTGATAAGTGGCCCCTGCATTTTTAAGACCGAACGGCATTACCTGGTAGCAATATAATCCCCGATCTGTGATGAAGGCGGTATGCTGGCTATCAGGTGGATGCATCATGATCTAGTTGTAACCAGAATAAGCATCCATAAAACTGAGCAGAGCGTGTCCAGCTGTTGAATCGACCAACTGGTCAATCCGCGGGGTAGGGAAGCTATCTTTGGGGCAAGCTTTGTTTAAATCTGAATAGTCGACGCACATTCTCCATTTACCATTAGCTTTCCGGACAAGGACCACGTTCGCGACCCACTTTGGGTAGTCTACTTCTTTTATGAAATTGACATTGAGTAACTTCTCGACTTCAGCTTTGATCGCCATTTGCCTTTCTGCAGTGAAAGCTCGTCGACGCTGGTGTACAGGTTTATGCTCTGGATCGATATTGAGACGATGTACGATGACATTGGGGTCGATGCCTGGCATATCTTTATGAGACCAAGCAAACACGTCCTGGTATTCAGTGAGGAAACGGATCAAATCTCTGCGGTGGACACTGGTTAAAGAAGATCCAATGTACACGATCTTAGACGGGTTGTCTTCGGTCAGGTGAATCGCCACTGTTTCCTCCCTAGGAATTCCTGACTTAAGAGCATTTTCTCTCGGATCCAACGAGGTGATGGAGGGAAAGTTGGGCGAACCTTGTGCTATCTCCAAAATGGGAGTCGCTTGAGCCTTCTTTCGATCTTGGAGGGCTATCTGGTAGCAAGACCGTGCCTCCTGTTGACTTCCTCGCACGACCCCAATACCATTTGGGGTAGAAAATTTGACACACAGATATGAAGGGTGCAAGGCTGCCCCGACCTTAATAAGAGACGGCCGCCCCAAAATGGCATTATACGCTGATTTTCGATCCACCACGAGGAAGTTTATGAAGACGGTGGTCTTCGCTGGACTTTCTCCAAAAGTAACTGGGAGATCGATGCTTCCTTCAGGCGTTACTACCTCACCTCCGAAGCCGACGAGGGGGGTTGATACTGGCTTGAGAAGGTTTCTGGCAAGTGCCATTTTGTTGAAAGCCTCCAAGTATAGAATATCGGCTGAGCTACCTGTATCCACCATAATTCGATGTGTCAGATAATTTGATACCTTCAATGTGACTACGATGGAGTCTTCGTGAGGGAAATGAATTCCCTTTGCATCTTCGAGAGTGAAGGAAATTGGAGGATGGCTGGTCTTCGACGAGCCAGACGTCTGTTCCAGCTAGTAGATTTGCTGGGTTCTTTGGACGCCTTTCGAGCGTATGCTTTTCTTGAAGCTTGAGAATCGCCCCCGCAAGCTGGTCCTCCGATGATGGTGCGGATTTCCCCCGTGTTCGCCCTTTCTGGTGATCGATTTTTACGAGCAACATAATCCTGGAGATGGCCTTTTCGAATGAGAGCTTCGATATGGTCTCGTAGAGAGATGCAGTCCTGGGTTCTATGCCCATGATCTTTGTGGAAGTAACAGAACTTGTTCTTGTCTCTCTTCTCGGGATCGGATTTGATCTTTGCAGGCCACTTCACATATGTCTTGTGTTTAATCTCCATTAGAACCTTTTCATGAGACCGATTAAGAGGAGTGTAGTTATGATATTTACCGGAATAAGGCTTCTTGGGAGAACGTTCGCGTTAATCACGACGATATTTTTTATCTGTAGAAGAGGCTCCTTCTGGCTTGCGTTTCTTACCCTGTACTCCATGGCGTGTCAATGCGACTTCTTCTGCATTGATATATTTCTGAGCTTTGGCTTGGAACTCTGCCATAGTTTTTGGAGGGCTCTTGTCTAAAGCAAACCTGAATTTCTCACTCGTTATTCCGGCTATGAGGGCTGCGAGGCCTTTTTCTTCAGTATAACCTTCAGTTTGAACGGCTTCAGCGGTGAACCGTACTGTGAACTCCTTTATCGTTTCCCCATGCTGCTATTTTAGATTCATTAGATGGGAGGCTGGCTTCTTGATGCGGATGCTTCCCATGAATTGAGAAAGGAATATCTCCGATAACTGAGAAAAGGAGCTGATGGAACGAGGCTTTAATCCTCAGAACCACGTACGAGCTGCCTCCTTCAATGTTAGGGAAAAAGCCCTACACATGATTTCTGAACCATGTCCCTCCAACTCCATGAGGGACCTGTATGTTTCCAGGTGTTCAAGAGGGTCGCCAATACCTGTGTACGGGGTGATAACAGGCGTTCGATACTTTCTGGGTAACGGGGCTTCCATAACCTCGCTGGTGAAGGGGGACTCGGATTGATGTATCGCCGCCATGACGGCAGATGGCCGATTTGCCTGGTATCGTTGTTCCATGACATCAAAACGATCATGGATTCTTTTGAGATCTCCTTCCCATGGTAGGGTATAGCTTGATGTTTCGGCGGTGGAGCCCTGTGGTTGAGGTTGTCGAGACGAACTAGAATGTATAGAATGTGGAGACGGTACAGGGAGATGGCTGCCAAGTGGTGGGACCTGTGGTTCGTCCATAGAATGTCTAGATGCCACTGGTATGGGCTGCGGTGGTAACCCTTAGAGGCTTGTCTCTGCGGTTCGGGGAAATGCTGATCAAGCCGATTTGACAGCGCCTGAACTCCGGCGTTTAGAGTTAGGAGAGTGTTTCCGAGGAAACGTAGGACATCGTCTTGATTTCCAGAAGCTTCCAATAATGGGTTTGCTGATGGCATAGTTGGGGCTCCTTGAGGGATGTTCGTCGAGGCAGGTGGAAGGGTAGGTACGGATTCCGTCTCATCGGGCGGAGGTGGTGCCTGCCTCGAAGTCGAAGGATGAACAGCCTTTTTAGGAGGCATCACCGAAAGATCTCTATCGGTGGTTAGAACGATTGATTTGACGATCAAGTCGTTCCCACAGACGGCGCCAAACTGTTAATGTCAGATTTTATAACAGGATCCTCCGGACGTTCACCTTCTCTCCAACAGAGATTTTCTCCGCCAAACCTGAAAGAAGACAGACAGCAACTAAGGGTGGCTGGGGTCCAGCCGTTAGCCCTCAGATGCTTAAGTCAGGTCAAAGCAAGAAGAAGAGTAGCAATTGGGCATGATCCACAAAGGTGTGGAAATATGAATTGATTTCTCAGCACAAAAAGGTATTGTTTCCACATCCTTCTCTTGGCTAACGTCATATTCCGATACCGACTCGAAAAGTGTGACCATATCCCTTATCATATCATCGTTCTCATCAAGGGAGTAAGTCATATCTTCATCTAAGTGACAGGAGTAAAAAGGTGAGAGGGACTCATTTTCCATAATAGAATTGATCATGTTTATTTCGTGGACCTCCTCATCCTCATCCTCTTGTTGGTTGTCAATATTGAAAGCATTCAACTCAATCATCATATTACCAAAAGACATTTGTATGACCCCACTCCTACAATTGATGATAACGTTTGATGTAGCTAGGAATGGACGACCAAGTATGACAGGAATTTGAGGGCCAATATTAACCATGGGTTGTGTGTCCAAGACAATAAAGTCCACCAGGTAGTAGACTTTGTCAACTTGGACAAGTACGTCCTCAATCACCCCTCTCGGAATACAAATCGATCGATCAGCAAGTTGTAATGTGGTTTTGGTGGGTTTTAATTCACCTAAACCTAATTGTTCATAGACCGAAAAGGGAATTAAGTTCACACTTGCCCCTAGATTGAGTAAAACATGTTTCACCCGGTAGTCTCCAATTATGCAGGATATTGTCGGACAACCGGGATCTTTGTATTTCTTAGGCATCCCGTGATTTATAATGGCACTTACATTCTCTGTCAAAATGCCTTCTTTTGCACATGTATTTTTCTTTTCACCGTGCAAAGGTCTTTTAAAAATTTAACATATGACTGTATTTGTTTAATGGCATCCAACAATGGGATGTCGATTTTGACTTGCTTGAAAACCTTCAAAAATTCCTGATATTTATCTTGAGGTTTGGCTGAAATCAAGCGTTGGGGGAATGGAGCAATAGGCTTATATTCTTTCAATGGCTCTTTTTCATTTATGGCGGTGTTAGGTCCATCATCCTCTTTGGAAGATACCGGATCATTAGGCGTTGAGGCCTTCACCGGGTCAGATTTTTCAATAATTTTACCACTTCTAAGAGTGGTGGTGGCCTTAGCATGTTCCATGTGTTGGTTAGAGGAACTAGGCATGCTTATTTTGCATTGTGATTTTGGATTTTGTATGGGTTGGGTTGGAAGAATCCCTTCCTTTGCGTTTAAGCGAGCCTTGATTTCCTCCACTGAATTTTTAAGCTCAAGCATTATCGTATGGTTGGATTGATTTATTTGAGCTTGACCTTCCATGAATGCTTTCAAAGTATCCTCTATAGGCATTTGAGGTGGGGCCATAGGAATTTGCATTGGGGGCCCCCTTTGAAGATTATTTTGATTAGCCGTGTTTCCATTCGCCCATTGAAGTTAGGGTTGTTTCTCCAACTAGAATTGTTCGTGTTTGAATTTGGAGTACTAAAAGGTCATTGATAACTATTCAAGGCATTCGATTGTTCAAATAAAAGTTCTCGAAACGCATAGATTGTTGGACAATCCGGCGTTTAATGCACATTGAAAGCACAAATACCACAAATAGTTTCAACAGCCCTCCTTTATTGGGTTGTGTCCACTTTCTTTAGTTCCATCTCCTCGACCTTTTGTGTGAGTTTAGCCACTCTAGAACCTAGATCATCTTGCTCATTTAAAACATAAATTTCTCCCTTTTCCTTGGCTTGGGGTTGTTTTGAACTTGTTGGCTTAGATGTATCCCATGCTTGTGTGTTTTCAGCCAACATGTCAAAATAATCCCAAGCTTCCTCTGTTTCCTTGTTCATGAACTCCCCATTGCACATCATCTCCACAAATTGGCGCATGGTTGAGTTTCATCCATCATAGAAGAAACTAATCAACCTCCACCGTTCATAGCCATGATGTGGGCATGCGTTTAATAACTCATTATACCTTTCCTTGGAAAAAGGTTTCTTCTTCTTTTTGGGCGAAGTTCATTATGGCCCTTCTTAGTGCATTGGTTCGATGAGTAGGGAAGAATTTTTTAAGAAACTCCCTAGTCATCTCAGCCCATGTCCCAATAGACCTTGGCCTTAAGGAATGTAGCCATGATTTGGCCTTCTCTTTCAAGGAAAAAGGGAACAATTTAAGTTTTATAGTATCCTTGGTCACATTGTCATAGTTTATTGTGGCAATAACCTCTTCGAACTCCTTAATGTGTAGATACACACTCTCAGAGTCGAGTCCATGGAATCTGGGAAGAAGTTGGATCAACCCCGGTTTAAAATCAATGTTTCCCACATTGTGAGGGAAAATTATGCAAGAGGGAGTACTCGTCCTAGCTAGTTGTAAATAGTCACGTAAAGTTCTAGGTTGAGATACATCCCCCACTTCATTCTCATCCAATTCAGTAAGGTTTGGGGCTTGATTTTGATGTTGATTAGCCCCTTGATTTGGTTGATTTTCAGCCATCTCTCTAGTAATTTCAGAAAAATTTCGACGTTTTCTAACGCGACGCTCTCTATCAATCCCTTCAACAATTACTCCGTCATGATTGAGTCGGTTATTAGAATCCCGAGCCCAATGTGGCATGCAAATCCAAAAAGAATGAAATAAAAAGGAAAAAGAATTCTTCCTTCCTTTCTTTACTCTTCTCTAAGACCGAAGCACAAGGTGTCTTGCAATGGCTAAGCCAGAAGCAAGGATAGAGACCGATTTCTCCTGGTCAATAGGGGTTCAGAGAACTCCAAGAAAAACAAATCCTAAACCTATCTTAACACAATCTCAACTAAAAGCTATCTCAGAAAATTCTAAAAATACCGCATAGAAATCCCCGGCAACGACGCCAAAAACTTGTTCACTCCCCAAGTGTAGGGTTGCGAAGTAGTAATAATTCGGAAAGACCGAGTATCGTTCCCACAGAGATTTATGAATGGGTATTCTCAGAATGTGTCTAAAATAACTAGTAATTAAGATCCTATTAAGAACTAAAACTGGAAAATAGCAATTTGGGTTGAAACAGTGAATGTGTAAGGTAATTTCAATCTAAAAAGGCACTAGAGCGCCAAGGATCCATTTTGACAAGTTTCAATGCATCAACACAACTAGGTCTCTCATAACTCAATCGGAATCGAATTCATATCTCTATCCGATCGGAATATAGAGTGGTTTAACCAGCAATTATCCAAAACAAGTGCTTATTCATTGATTTGATTCCCACAACAATGCTTAGGCCTTGGGCACACTTAATTGTGTAGGCCAAGCCTCTTTCCAATCTAGTTGAGATTCACAACCATAGCTTTTATCAAATGCTGTCACTAGACTTGATTACAACTAATGATTAGAACTCTAATGAAATCAAAATCAATCAGCGAACAACTATTTCAGATAATAATAAAAAGATAAGAACTTTAGTTAAATAAGTTCCCACATGAAGATCGGGCCATTGTACACAAGCCAATCAAAGGGTCTACCATGCCCGGAGTCGATGATAGACCAATGAACTACACAAACATAAACAATGCTCAGAAGCTAAATTACTAACTTAGGATCACTAAAAATCACATGAGCCCGGAGTCATCAAGAGATCAAAGTAAAAACCCAACTAGAACTTGATTCAAACTCACATTAACTAAAATTCATCAATTAAATCATAAAAAGGAAAGCTAGGTCGCATCAATCCATCAAAAACAAATCAAAAGCTTCACCTCTTAGCCCTAGCTAAGAGGTTTTAGTTCATCTCTAACATCCTTGAACTAGAAGCCTCAAAAATATAAAAACTACTAAAACAGGAAGAAAACTAAGAAAACTTGAAGTAGAATCCGTCTCCCAAGCAATCCCCACGTCCTAGCATGCCTTGGTATGAAGAGGAGAAGTCCTTTTTATAGATTGGCACGGAAGATTCCAGATTTAGCAAGGAATTACGCAATTGAGCAGAGAAAATTGAAGCTTTGCGTGCAATCTGTTACGCTGACGACTGGTTGCACGACCGGTCTCAAAACCGTATAATCTGTCCAGAGAGTTTTTGTGTTTCTAGACTACTCTCGACCTGTCTAGCGACCGGTCTAGCGACTGGTCTAAGAGGAGAAAAAATAGTCCAAAAAATACACTGTAGACCTGTCTGCCAGACAGACAGGTCTAAGAACAAATTTTCAGATTTTCTTCTTTATCTCTTCTCTTTCTTTCTTGCTTCTTTCTTCCACCTTTTGGCACTTGTTCTATTGATCTCCAATACATACAAAGTGACTCCTTTAACTATGAATTAGTGAAGTCTCCCTCTCATTCCTACAATCACAAATCCATGCATTAGATTAGTCTTTAAATCATGAAAAGCATGCATAATGAGTGATGAATTGGGGTTATAATATGCACAATTAAGAGCTCAACACATGCCATAGTCCATAGGCATGGCTGTTACTCCGAAGGCTACAAGTTCAAGTTCTATGTGCTTCATTAGAACTAGAAATCTGATTTTCAGATTTAAGTGGGACTATTTGTGCTTGAATGTTATATCTTCCAATTAGATGAGAGATAGGACTTTGATTATAATTGTGTTGTACTTGGATGAATGGATTAGCATTAGACTACTACAAGTGGATCCTTGATGCTCTAGTTCTTCTTATTTTCAGATTTTTCTATTTCATGTGAAAAACTAATTTCTTAAACTTCTTAGATTCTAGTTATTAGAGTACTTGGAATTATTTACCTCTTTCCCTGTGGATCGACCTCGGTCTTACTGAGATTTATTACTACATCACAGCCTTACACTTGAGGCGAGCGAACACCTCGGGAAGTCCATTCTACAGTTGTGCGTACCTGCATAGCCCAACCGACGGATACCGTTTGAATGGGTAGGGCATCGACTGTTGTGTTGTGGCAGTTCATAGAAATTGGTTTGTAGAGAATTGAAACTCTTTGGCGTGGTTTATCGTGATAACGATGACCCCATTTGTCTAGCTCTCTACCCAAATCGGGTCACATCTTTATAGTAGACATAAATGATGGCATATTTGCATAGTTTTGGATGCTGGGGGCTCCTTTCCGAGAAGTCATTTCATACATCGCGTCAAATCGGGTCGAACCTCAAAGATGCTCAATTATGCTTGTTTATAGTTCCCAAAACGTCCATTTGACCGTTCTATTGCGTCCGGAACGCTCGAAATACCCAAAATAGGCTCAAACAGAACTTGAAAACACATAAAATTGAGTCCGGTGCACCTGTAAATATGTTCTGCAATCGGCTGATTTTTTGGGTGCGTGGGACTTATTTTACGGGTGCGTGGGGTTCAACACACCTTTTTATTAAAGTATGAGATTTTAATGAATTTCAGGGTGCGTGGACTCATTTTGGGGTGCGTGGGGCACCAAAATACAGATCTAAAATACATCGAATTTATGGATGCGTGGGACCGAATTTATGGACGCATGGGCCATTTTTCGGGTGCGTGGGAGTCCGATGCACTTATTTATTTTATGTCGAATTAATGGATGCGTGGGACCGAATTTATGGACGCGTGGGCCATTTTTAAGGTGCGTGGGACCATTTTATGGGTGCGTGTCCACACTTGGTGATTTTTTAGGATTTAGACCTGCGGGGAAGAATGCTAGTGATTTGAAGGAATTTCGGCGACCGGGAAGGGTTTCCGACGATCGGAAAAGTATTCCGGCAAGGGTTTCCGGTGGGGATTTCGGATTCCCAAAGGGCGGCAGCTCTCTCTCTTTCTTTGAATCGTTCAAATGAATTGTTGGAAGGGGTATTTATAGCCGAAGATGCCGGATTTCCGCCAATGAGGGGCTGCCAAGTGCCACGCACCACTAAAATACCCTCCACGCACCTTTAAATTAGCGTGCGGTGGTCCGACGCACCAAGAAATGATTTTCGAAAATATCTTATTTTTTGGGTGCGTGGGACTTAATTTACGGGTGCGTGGACTCAACGCATCTATAAATTAAGTGCCTATTTTTTAGTCGGATTAATGGATGCGTGGGGCATTTTTCAGGTGCGTGGGACTCCGAAATGCCTCTAAAATAGAGATCTCAAATGGGTCGAATTTAAGGGTATGTGCACCCATTTTTTGGGTGCGTGGGGCACCAAAATACCTTTGAATGAGAATCCTGAAATCTGGTGAATTTAAGGGTGCGTGGATCCATTTTTGGGGTACGTGGGACTTCACGCGAGCCTTAAATCAATTTCTGTATTTGTTGATTTTTCGGGCGCGTGGGGTACCCGAATTTATGGGTGCGTGGAGACATAAATAGGAACTCCACCATTTGGGTTTTAGATTTTGGGGGGTTTGTGGGGCCCGTTTAATCGTGAGACTGCATGCACTGTTCATAATAAAGGATAACGAAGTTATGGGTCCGATTCCGAGCGGTTCTGATCACCGTGATTGGCGGGACCCACTGGAGATTTCAGCCAAAATTAGCTAAGAGAATTTTGTAAATCTCTATTTTACGTACACCGAAAGGCGTTTCGAGTGATTCTTTCGGAGGTATACGGCTATTTCGCCTATTTTCAGGGGCCCTACCTTTTGGGACCCCAACAGATGCCCCTTCGGTGGGTCGTGACGGATGCACGATCGTTTGGTGCGACGCACCGGACCTTTTGGGTCCCTACTATAAATAGAGAAGATAGCCTATTCTCGTCATTTCATCATTTCTCATCAGATTTCGCAAGCCCTTCCACGCACCCTTTTATTCGCCAACGCACCCAAAATTTATCTCCAACGCACCCTTTTATTCCGCACGCACCTTTTAATTCAAGGTAAAATGATTTTTCGGGTGCGTGGAGGCGTACGCACCCAGGAATTCAGACTTCGAATTCTGAATCTTTTAGGGGTGCGTGGGGTGTCACGCACCCATGAATTTTTGAACTTTGGTGGATTTTTGAATTTTTGGGGTGCGTGTGGGCCCACGCACCCTTCGTCAAAACATGGAGAGTTTTATCCCCTTTACGCACCCGAAAATTGGGTTTTGAATCGGTTTTATGGGTGCGTGGGGTCACACGTACCCAAATAATGGACTTTGTAACAAATCATTTTTCATGGGTGCGTGGGACCTCACGCACCCTTCGTCTATATTTTATGGGTGTGAGGGACCGCACACCCTTCATCGAATTTATTGGAGGGTTTTGCCCTTCACGCACCCGAGAATTGGGTTTTGAATCAGGTTTAAGGGTGCATGAGGTCACACACACCCTAAAATGCAACTTGGTAGATTTCAGATTTTTGAGGTGTGTGAAGCCTCACGCACCCTGGAATTGGACTGAACTTTTGAGAATTTTGGGGTGTGTGGAGCCTCACGCACCTAGATTATAGGACTTGTGAATTTTTGAAAATTTTTGAAATCTACTTTAATAGTTTTTACTGTACTAGATTTCTAAAAGGTATGAGCCCCTATACCTCTGCCTCGCATTTGTGTATATGTGACAGTTATTTTGAGCAGGTGTAGGGTCTCATAGACTTAGAAGATTTCTAGATCGCATCAGTTTAAAGGGTAATCCTAATGGTTAATTCAAGCGATGTTTCGAGCGTACCTTTGCATGCTTCTTCCGACCTTTAGACTTTACGTGACTGGCCTTATGTGTTTCCCCTTCTTTTTCATCGGGTTGCTATGTTTCTCAGATAGGGTTGTCAGTCTCGTTTTCCAGCAGACAATGGTCATAACTCGTGCTTCTTTGTGCGCGGCCCAAGATTGTCTGCGGTGGCTTTTGGGCTCCCTGGATCATCCTGAGGCCTGGTCATCTCTCACCGCTCAGCATGATGAGGTGGCTGAGGCTCTGACCCGACTAGGCGCAAACTCTCGCCCCATTCTGAAGGCTATTCGGAATGTCTCCCTCATGGCCTCCATTTTTGGCGAGCACAAGGAAGTTATCTTTGACTTCATCGGCGATTCTTCTCTTCCGGAAGAGTTGGCGATCCATGAGGCGGCGAAGCCTCCTTTAGCCGCTTCTTTCCTCGCCTTATTGAGCCAGCTTCACTCCTTAAAGAGGAAGAAAATGGAGAATAGACGATTCCTGGCTTGGGCTATCCCGCTGGCAGAGGCCGAGTTTCCAGACCGTCGCGGAAGAATCTGGAGAACAGTCAGGGAGGCCTTGAGGGAATACGACAGACTCGCGATCGATATCTCTATTGTGAGTGTTGAGCTCTTAATTGTGCATATTCTAACCCCAATTCATCACTCATTATGCATGCGTTTCATGATTTAAAGACTAATCTAATGCATGGATTTGTGATTGTAGGAATGAGAAGGAGACTTCACCAATTCATGGTTAAAAGAGTCACTTTATATGCATTGAAGATCAATATAACAAGTACCAAAAGGTGGAAGAAAGAAGCAAGAAAGAAAGAGAAGAGATAAAGAAGAAAAACTGAACTTTTGTTCTTAGACCTGTCTGTAGACCGGTCGTAAGATAGGTCGACAGTGTATATTTTGGACTGTTTTTCTCATCTTAGACCGGTCGCCAGATAGGTCGAGACGAGTCCAGAAACACAAAAAACTCTCTGGGCAGATTATGAAGTTTTGAGACCGATCGTGCGACCGGTCGTCCACAGCTCAGACCGGTCGTGCGACCGGTCGTCAATGCAACAGAGTGTGCGTGAAGCTCCGAAATTCTCTGCGCAATTGCGTAACTCCTTGCTAAATCTGGAATCTTCGGCACCAATCTATAAAAGGGACTTCTCCTCTTCATACCAAGGCATGCTAGGATGTGGGGATTGCTTGGGAGACGGATTCTACTTCAACTTTTCTTAGTTTTCTTCTTGTTTTAGTAGTTTTTATGTTTTTGAGGCTTTTTAGTTCAAGGATGTTAGAGATGAACTAAAACCTCTTAGCTAGGGCTAAGAGGTGAAGCTTTTGATTCGTTTTTCATGGATTGATGCAACCTAGGTTTCCTTTTTATGATTTAATTGATGAATTTTAGTTAATGTGAGTTTGAATCAAGTACTAGTTGGGTTTTTTACTTTGATCTCTTGATGACTCCGGGCTCATGTGATTCTTAGTGATCCTAACTTAGTAATTTAGCTTCTGAGCATTGTTTATGCTTGTGTAGTTCATTGATCTATCATCGACTCCGGGCATGGTAGATTCTTTGATTGCCTTGTATGCAATGGCCTGATTTTCATGTGGGAACTCATTCAACTAAAGTTTTTATCTTTTGTAGTAATCTGAAATAGTTGTTTGTTGATTGATTTTGATTTAATTAGAGTTCTAATCATTAGTTGTAATCAAGTCTAGTGACAGGATTTGATGAAGGCTATGGTTGTGAGTCTCAACTAGATTGAAAAGAGGCTTGGCCTACACAATTAAGTGTGCCCAAGGCCTGAGCATGGTTGTTGGAATCAAATCAATGAATAAGCACTTGTTTTGGATAATTGTTGATTGAACTACTCTATATTCCGATCGGATAGAGATATGAATTCGATTCCGATTGAGTTATGTGAGACCTAGTTGTGTTGATGCATTGAAACTTATCAAAAGTGGATCCTTAGAGCTCTAGTGCCTTTTTAGATTGAAATTACCTTACACATTCACTGTTTAAACCCAAATCACTATTTTATAGCTTTAATTCTTAATAGGATCTTAATTACTAGTTGTTTTAGACAAAATCTGAGAATACCCATTCATAAATCTCTGTGGGAACGATACTCGGTCTTTCCGAATTATTACTACTTCGCAACCCTACACTTGGGGAGTGAATAGTGAGGAACTGGACCAACGCCGAACATTTGAACTTCGACTTCGTGCAGCAATGCATCTCCTACTTAATGGACCTGATTTCTAAGGAAGCCCGGGTCCAAGCGAAGGTGGATGAATTGAAGGCTCGGATTCTTCCGCTGCTGCAGGACTGAGATCCTTTTCTGTCCATGGGGAGGGGGCCCCGCAATTTTGTGTCATCTCATGAAAAACATTAACTTCTAACATTTAAACAATTGATACGACAATCCAAACATTTTGGAATTGTCTTTATAGTTGATGAATGATAATTATATCATTTTCTTTTCTTCTGTCCTCTCTTGTTTGTATATGTGATGATGATGTCGTGGTTGTGAATGTTGTCGCTTTATTTCTTTCTCTACTGGTTTGGATGTGCTTTACCGAGTTCTTGATTGGCGCTTGCCTTTTCGCTTGCCTGCTACTTTGTATCCCTTTGGATTTTGTGAATTTTGATTCCTTTCTGCGCGTATTTTTCTTTTCCTTGCTCTGAGTTATGTTTAAGCTTCTTCCATGCCATTGTAGATCATAATGGCTAGTGATCCTTCACAAGCTGGCCCTTCAGGCCCACCACCAACTCCGTCAAAGCATAAGCGTGCGGCCTCGAAGAAGGCTACCAGGCCGTCAGACCAGAATCTGCAGTGGTTCCTCCCTCCGGAGACGTTTAACTTCTATAAGCGTATCCTAACGCTCTCCAAGGATATGCAACGGAGGATCCTCTGTGACCGAGCTTTGCCGCCTCCTCCAGACGGAGGCACACAAGAACAATGGGACGCTTGGTACGCTCCCCTGCGAGGCTTTCGGTCAGATGGGACCGCGGGATCCGAGGACAGCAAAGTGAGCCCATCAATCCCTGTGCAGACTGCTAAGCGTGGCCGTCCAAAGCGAGCTGGCAAGGGTGCCAAACAGGTGTACTTGGAGAACCAGGCCAAGTTCAAGTCCGACAAGATGAAGGTGGCCTGGTCTACTGTCAAGCTCGTCACCGCGCCGCTTATCATAAGGAACCCTTACACCCGAGAATACATTCGGTATTCGAAAAGTTACCAACGGCAGCGCTCCCTTCCAAGCATCGAACCGTTTGACATCTGCCGGAGCAATTCCTTCTACAGTGTCAGTACTTGGACATCCGGCCTAGCACCATTTCTCAGCTGTTCTTTATCCAAGAATGGGAAGCATTAGTCGGTCCTTGGTGTGAAGGATATGATTTTCTTGGAGCCGAATCACAGTCCTCATCAGCCCTTCCCCAAGCATTATTTCGAGACACTTCGCCAGCGGTTTCATCACTTAGGGGATACTGAAGTCTAGCTGACCGGAGCGTTCCGAACCCGCAGCCATTTGGTTCTCCATCCGGGTTACGAAGCATGGGCTAATAGTATCTTAGAACAGCACCGGGCCACCCTACGGGCAGTTGGTTTATACAAGGCCATCGAGGCGATGTCCAGCTACTTCTGTCGGGAACCCTGGGTTTACAAGGGCTTCCTCAATCACTGGTGTTCCATCACCAACTCTGTCCACATGCCATGTGGTGAGATGAGCATCTCTCTTTGAGACCTTAACCGGATCGCGGGCCTCCTGATTCGTGGGAGAATCTATGACAAATGGGTCCCGAGCAATGATGAGTTGTTGCCGAAGAAGAAGGGCATCAACGAAGGCTTCTTTTCTAAGGCCTGTTACGAGTTGTTCGCGGAGTTGCCCCAATTTTGGGGCTTCAAAGATAAACTTCCGTTTGAGGTTTGGCTGGTCTATTTCAGTCATGGCTTGAAGTAAGATTTTCGTTATGAGCTGCACGTCACTACTTCGTTATTCCTCCTTCTTTTGTTAACGCCTTGTTTCTTTTCCTTCACCTTGGACTACGCGGCTTATGATGAAGGCCGTGGGGACAAGGCACTCCTGGAGAAGCGAATGAAAGAGAACTTTCCTCGTCCTAATAAGCTCTACCCCACCTTTGAGTTGGCTGGCTTCCTAGCCTACTGGCTCAGCTGTCTAGTGCTGTCGAGCTCCAAGCAAGCGGATAATATAAGAGTATCATGTTTTGCCGTCGAAGGAGCTCTGGTGAACGGTCATTGGTATGCGCTAGCTCCAGTGGTCCTGTGCTCTATCTATCAGGCATTTGGCTACATCATCAGCAATAAGGAACGTGCTTCTTACGGGATGAACTCGGCATACTGTGGGTGGCATTTCTTCTCCAGCTGGCTCTGGGTATACTTCCCCTGGGTCTACGATGTGCGGCGTGAAGATTATATCAAAGAAGGGAAGCTTCCACTGCATTTCTTTCAGAAGAAGAAGATGATTGGTCATAATTTAACCACTATTGAAGAGAGCATAGCACGGTTCGACGACGTATATTTTTATCATTTCTCCAGCACCTGCAGTGGAGAATCTATTCTGTGCACGGATGATGACAGCATTGATTACTACTAGCGCTCATTCTTAACTGCGATTCGTCCGTCGTCATTGCCACTTCGTGAAGGGTTGGAGTTCTGGAGGGAGCCCTACTATCCCAACCGCTTCGCCCGCCAATTCAGGTATGACCAAGGGGTGCCTGCGACATTAGAACTGATGATGCGCGAGCAACGAGCGTATGGTGTCCGGCCCATTCATTGAAAGTGGATGTGGCGACAACTTATGTTGACGGGGACCGGTTGTTCTTTCGCCATCCTGGGGACACAGTGTTTCGCCGGGGCTTCTTTTGGATGGATGAGGTGGTGGGCTCACCAGTATGCACTGGTTTGGAATAGAATGCTTGTCACTGAGCCCGTCTTCATCACGCCTCCTGTTGTTACTCCTACTCCTGCTAACGGACTTGGTTACGTATCAGAAAATCTTCATCAGCCTGCGGTGCCGGGCACAGAGAGGCTGCCGACTTCCCTAAATGTGGTGATCGATCACGAAAAACTTGAACATACTCTGGAAGGTTGGGTCGCTCATGGGGAGAGAACTGTAACATTGGAGGAGCCGGAATTCCCGTCCCTTGGGCCCATAGATGAGTTACCCAAAGAAGGTAATGTTCTGAGAGGGGGGAATGAAGGTGGTGATGATGAAGAAGATGATGATAATGATGACATGGGCGAGGCTGAGGGTAATGATGATGATGAGGTTGCTGAGGGCGATGGTGGTAGAGGCGGGGGTAACAAGGATGTCGACGGTGGTGATGATAATATGGGTGGCAATGAAGGTGGAGGCTATGATGGTGATGACGATGGTGGTGATGGTGATGAGAGGGTACCGGCTGAGGGCACTGGTCCTCTGGTGAAAACTGCCCCTAGTCTTCCTGTCGTCTGTGGGGGTAAGAAGATAAAGGATTTGTGGAAATTGCACAAAGCCGAGTGTTCGCGGAGACGACTCTCCGAAGAGATCGGTGGCGCTCTGGCTGATAGTGCGGTGGAGACCAAGGAAGATGGTGAATTGAGCTCTCAAGCCAACTTAAGCGAAGACCGCCATATCGGGGGGAGTAATGAGAGCGAGCCAATATATGATAAATCTGTCCCTGAGGAGAACATGGGAGCAATCTTTATGGATTTGGATGATGTGGCACCTGCTGAATCCGTCCCTCCTCCTAATCCTCCTGTGGCAGATGCTGAAGCTCGGAGCACTATTCCGGAAGTGATTGTCACTGCCGCAGTGGAAGAGATTGCAGTCCCTACTATCGAATTAAGTGCGCCTGAACCTGCTGTGGGAGTCCCTCCTTCTGTTGAGCCATCATCGACTGAACCTGTCATGAATGCCCCTTTTGTTGTTGTATCATCGCCAGCCGAGCCTATCGCTGAAGTTCTTCTTACCGTTGGGCCAACCTCTGATGCTAATATTTTCGAGGTCGTGGTGCTATCTTCTTCAGAATTACCTGAACCATTGACCGAGGGAGTAACGGAATCTGCCCCAGTGTCCTCCGTGCCCACTGCCTCATCGAGTGCTCCTACTGTTGGCATTCCTAAAGTTGATGGTATGTTACTTGCTTCTACTGTCTTGACTGCTTTCTTTCTGATGGTGATTTCCCTGCACTGACGTTTATCGTTCTCTTTGTCAGCAACCACTTCTGCCAATGCCCCGGCATCTGCGGTCTTGCCAGACGTATTCATTTCATCTCTTCGCGGCCTGTCAAGGACCAAGGTGAATCTTCTGAAGGGCCTGCTGTCTGATATTGCCGACTCTTTGAGGAATGAGGATGAATGGCCTATCTTGGACGAAGCACTGCACGCATTAGGACTCAACGCTGCCTGGCTCGGTATTGACCTATCTTCAATAGTCAGTCACGTGGCTCAGTTCAAGGAATGGGTGGCTCGAGTAAATGAAGCGAAGAGTCTCCAAGTTGACCCTTCCATCGAGGAAAAGCGCGGTCATTTGCGATCCCTTCTTCCGAAACTCGAGTTACACGAGGTAGGCGTGGCTGTAGTGAGGAAGGACTGGCAGTTTTTTATACTGGATGCCAAGAGGCCACAACACGTCTGGCGGAGATAGATAATGAGGTGGCTCGGCTACAAGCCGAACGTTCGATTGTACATCTCAGGTTTTTGAAGCTTAGCGGTAAAAAGGTTCGTCTGCAGTCCTCCCTTGATCAACATGAAGCGGAGTGTAACATTGTGAAGGCTCAAGTTGCAGAGTTGGAGCAGTCTCTCCAGGACATTCCCGACCCTGCCCAGGTTTTGGCTGAGGCTGAAACAGCGTGAAAGCCGATTGAGGAATCTGCAACAAACTTGTTAGACCAGTGTCTAAAAACTTTAAACAGTTGAGCTGTAATGATCTTCATTCGTAATTTTTAGAACACGTTGTAATAGATAATGTATCAATATGTTACTATTGCAATTTTGGATTCATGCTGTGTTCCTAGCTTATTTGTAATTTTTAAGTTTTGAATGCAAATTGATTGAGCTATTTGGGAAAGAACGTCCCCCTGTTAGGACCCAAACCTATGTTTGTGTGAACAAGGATGTGATCGAGCCTTAGTTAAGGGCTTATCCCCTTTTTTTTATGGTCTTGAAAAGGGCGGGTTGCCATACTTGACATGTCTTAAGTCTCAACGACTTTTTGATACCTGTGGAAGCACAAAGATAGATGATTAGTACTTTGATTCAACCATTATGTGGTGTCATTTCTTTCGGTATCTGCTTCGTTACTCCTTCCCTCTAATGGGGTGTTTACAAATTACAACGATCAGTTTGTGTTAAGTATAATATCTTTTCAAAAATCGACCATTCACCAGTGAACTGATGCCCTGTCCTTTGCAATCTATCACCCGATACGCTCCATTAGAATATACTTCATCGACGATACACACCGGATCCCATTTCGGATCGAATTTACTCTTGGGACCTTGAGCCAGTGCCGGACGTTTCATCATTAGTACCAAGTTTCCCCTTTTGAACGATCTACCGCGGACTCGTTTATCGTATGAGGCTGAGATTTGTTTCTTATATATCTCAAGCCTTTGCTGAGCGGCGAGTCTCTTTTCATCTAGATTATCCAGCTCGGCCATTCTGATCTTGGCATTGTACTCAGTCGTCAAGGTGTGTCGAAGCGTGACCCGTAGTGACTCCACCTGTATCTCCATCGGGATCATAGCTTCTTTACCGTATACCAACGAGTAGGGTGTAGCTCGAGTGGCTGTGCGGTACATGGTCCTGTATGCCCATAATGCTTCAGGTAATCGTCTGTCCCAGTCCTTCTAATTCTCTGCCACCTTCTTCTTCAAAATCTTCACGATAGTCTTGTTGAATGCCTCGGCCAGCCCATTCGCAGGAGGGTAATAAGGCGATGAATAGCAATGCTTGATCTTGAACTTTATGCATAGCTTATCGATGGTGGCATTTTGAAGGGTGTTCCATTGTCGGTGGTGATTCTTTTGGGAACACCATGTCAATATAGCATGGTGTGATGAATGAAACTTTCGACGTGTCTGGCTTTCACATTTCTTAGGGCAATTGCTTCAGCCCATTTGGAGAAATAATCAGTTGTAACAAGAATGTACTAGTGCCCCTGAGAGGATGGCGGACTAATCGGTCCTATCACGTCCATGCCCCAGGCGGCGAAAGGCCAAGATATTATTGATTGATGTAACTCTTCCAGTGGCGAGTGTATTATATCTGCATGTATCTGGCATTGATGACATTTCTTGACATATTCCATCGCATCTTTTGTCATCGTGGGCCAATAATACCCCATGTGTCGGACACGGTGATGTAAGTTCTTGCCTCCTTGGTGGGCGCTGCATTCTCCTCCGTGAGCTTCTTTCAGTGTGGCGTACGCTTCATCTTGGTCCAAGCAACGCAACAACACTCCCTCATATGAGCGCTTATAAAGGACGTCATTATGTATTATGAATGAACCAACGCGTCTCCTGACCTGCGTGCGCATCTTGGGCTCTTCTGGTAAAACTCCATACTTCAAGTAGTCGACGAATGGCCTTCTCCAGTCATTTTCTTCTGTGATTTCGAAGCAACAAATGGGATTCACGCTTGATTCACCACCATGCAATACGGTTGTTGGTAGGATCCTTCTTTCTTCGATCGTTACTTGAAGTGGGCTGCCTCCGGGGTTAGCCAGAGCAGCGGCCAGGCTGGCCAGCGCATCGGCCTGTACATTCTCTTGCCTCAGTATATGTGAAATGTTACTATTACGAAACTGGTCGAACAATGAATGCTCTTGGTGGTGAAAAGGCGACAACTCAAGTTTGCGAACCTCATATTCCGTCGTTAGCTGTCCGATGACTAGCCTGGAGTCACCATAGATCTATATTGCTTTGATATGCATCTCGAGGGCGAGCTGTAGTTCGATAATGAGGGCTTGATACTCTGCTTCGTTGTTGGTACAGGCTGGCATGATCGTAAATGAGTAGGGCTAAAAATCTCCCTATGGGCTGATAAATATAACTCCTGCTCTTACCCCTGTTGACCTAGAAACTTCATCAAAGTACATTTGCCAGAGTCGTGGTTCTTCGATCATCATAACTTGGTCATCTGGGAGGTCACATTCCATTTCTTCACTGCTTGGGACTAGGTGCGCAGCGAGAAAATCTGTAATCGCTTGTCCTTTAATAGCTCGGGCTGGGACGTATGTGATGTCGAACTCAGAGAGGAGAAGGGCCCACTTAGCTAAGCACCCAGACAGCATAGGTCGGTTCATAAGGAATTTGATCGGGTCTGCCTTGGATATCAATGTTATTTGGTGCGAGAGGCAGTAATGCCTAAGTTTCTTCACGGTGAAAATGAGAGCAGGACATATCTTCTCGATCGTTGAGTAGTTAAATTCAGCCCCCACCAATGTGCGGCTCAAATAATATAGCGCGTTTTCCTTTCCTTCCTCGTTCTTCTGCGCCAGGAGTGTCCCTAGTGAATTATCACCTATTGCAATGTATAGGATCAGCGGCTTTCCCTTAATCGGGGCGGCGAGGACTGGAGAATTTCCGAGCATTTCTTTTAGTGAATCGAAAGCCTTCTGGCAAGCGTCATCCCATTCAAACTTAACGTCTTTCTTGTTGAGGCGGGAGAACGGTTGACAACGACTAGCCAGATTCAAAATGAATCTCCTTAGATATGCCACGTGGCCTGGAAAACTCTTCAACTGTTTTAAATTTTTCGGTGGCGGCATTTCTCTGATGGCCTTAATCTTGGCAGGGTTGATCTCTATGCCCCTATGTCTGACGACAAAGCCCAAGAATTTGCAGAATGCAACCCCAAACCGCACTTTAGCTGATTCATACGGAGACTCTTCTTGCGCAACTGCTGGAATACCTACCTTAAGTGTTCTCTATGCTGTTCATGATCGACTGACCTCAGGACCAAACATCCACATAGCATTCGACGTGTTTGTGCATCATATCTTGGAATATAACTTGCATTGCGCACTGATATGTTGCCCCTGCGTTCTTTAATCCGAAGGGCATTATGCGATAACAGTAAATGCCGAGAGTTGTGCGGAAAGCCGTAGCTTCTTCATCTTTTGGGACCATGCGAATTTGATTATATCCTGAATACCCGTCCATGAAGGACATTACTACATATCCTGTTGTACTATCAATCAATAATTCTGGGATTGGTAAAGGAAAGTCATCCTTAGGGCAGGCTTCATTAAGATTCTAGAAGTCAACGCAAACTCGGATCTGTCCGCTCTTCTTCTTGACTAGCACGATGTTTGAGATCCATCGGGGGTATTTCACCTCTCAAACGAACCCGGCCTGAATCAGTCTCTTGATTTCTTCTTCAATTTGGGGTATAATATCAAGATGAAATCGTCGTTGTGGTTGCTTCACTGGCTTCTTTTCCTTCATGATGCTTAGCTTGTGCATGGCGATTGTCGGACTGAGCCCTGGCATTTCTGAATATGTCCAGGCAAAGACGTCCTTATTCTCCTTCAATAGTTGTATGTATCTCTCCCTTTCATCTTCTAGAACATTTCTGCTCAAATATGTATTCCTGGGTTCTTTGGGGGTGCCCAAATTCACCTCTTCGAGTTCATCAATCGTTAGTTGTCCGCCATCTTCTAGTTGCACGGGCGCGACGCTTGGCTGGATAATGTCGATGGAATCTTGCAAATGAATCTCTTCTACCGGGCCGATGGTTACCATGTTTACGCTTGCCTTGGCTCCTAGACCTTCTCTGTTTCTGTACACTTGCTTATGTTCTTCAAATGGAGCTAGCAATCTCTTCTTTGTGTCTGTACCTTGATCGAAGAATCCCATATTCCTCATGATCTTCCCGCTGGCTCTGCTATATCTCTTCTCTTCTATCGATCGGGGTTGGGCAAATCCCCTTCCCTCTTCTGTCTCTTCTGATGGGACTGGCTGACTCAGCCCTGAGTGAAACTTGATATCTTTCTGGGTGATATCTCTTGATGGCACGACGAATTGGCTTGAAGCTTTCGGGAATGGTTTGGTCCTTCCTATCTTGGGTACTGGCATATTGAAGCTGGACTTGAGCACGCTCATGTGTTGATCTAAGATTAGCTTTAACATGGACTGCCCTGGCTGACGTAGATGTTGCGGTACTACTAGCACTTCTTCGTAATCGGTTGAGGGTGATTTTCCAACTGATATCGGGGTCTCCCCTGGGTGATGGGCTGAGGTTTACCTTTCTACACGGACTTCTTAACTTGGGGTTTTACCCCTTGCCCTCTCTTCGCTGCATCGGGCTTTTTATTGGTCTCACCGCTACCAGATAAGTTGTAATATTTTGCATCGGCCAAAAATGACTCAGCTATTGTGTATGGCTTCAAATTTGCCGCTACCCTGTACTGAACCTCGTCTCTGTTGTATTTGAAGCATTAATGATATGTCAAAGGGATAATGCGATTCTGATGGAGCCAGGGCCTTCCTAAAAGAAGGTTGTATGTTGTCACTGCGTCGATCACCTGACATGTTACTTTCGTTGTCAGTTCCTCGATCTCCAGCATCACCGTGATTGATCCGAGCGTGCACTAACTGTCTTGATTGAAACCTTGAATCATCATGAGGCTCGGGAGTAATGCCGATTGCCTATAACCCACCCTCTGTAGTGTTTTCAATGGCATAATATTTACAGCAGACCCATCGTCCAACATGCACCTCTTGACTTCGGTATCCCTGATTGTTCCCATGACCATTAACGGGCGATTGTGGTCTATTGATTCGATCATACGGTCTTTTTCTAAGAAGGTGATTGTTGAAGGATGGTTGACAGGCATGACTTGTGACACTGGCATATACCCCTCCCAAAATTTGTCTGTATTATTCATTTCTTCTTTTATCTCTATCATTGTGACTTCCCTGACTTCACTGTCAAGTAAGGCATTGATTAACATTTCCCTGTACACTTTCGAGAGACATAAAGCGTCGTATATGCTTAGGCGGGTGGGAACCTTCCGTAAGTGTGACACAACGTCATACGCCACTGATCTTGGGTTTGGCTGACTGGTCATAGCTTCGACGACCTTCTCTTTAGATTTCTGCATGCGGGGTCTCTCTTGTGGTCTGTCAGGGGTACCGTCTTCTGGCATCGGGTCGTCTGGTCTTGGAGGGGTAAGGTCAGGCATTTGCTTTCCTGATCGTAAGATGACTATGTCAACCTCTTCCTCGACTGCTTGTGGGATTTCTTCGGTCGGTGCTTGCTCGACAAATGACATTGTTCCACAATATGCCATGTTCGTCGTGGATTGCATCTGCCCCTGCAACATTCCTCTCCTCCCTCTTCTCCTGTTCTTTCTTCGGTTACCAAGTCGTCGTCTGTTCTTGAATCTTTTCTTGCCACTGACTAGAGTCCATGGTTCCGTCGGCTCAAGGAACGAAGTCGATCGGCTGGTTTAACCTTTTATTGGGACTGTTGAAGTTGCCCTGACTGTCTCCTTTGCTGTCTCAGGCACCTTCATGCTGATGACCCCTTGATTGATTAATCGCTGTATTCTTCCTTTCAGGGAGAAGCAATCTTCTGTCTGGTGGTTGATGCATCGATGATATTCGTAGTATTTGGGATCATTTATTCGTCCGACTTCATGGGGACGGACAGTCTCTGGTAGACGTATTATGCCTTCTTCGATCAATTGTTCCATGATCGGAACTAGATCGGCCATATCGAATGTATATGGGCCATTCGCCCTTTCTCTCTCGGCTATCGATACACGTTTGGGTACATAGGGCTTTTTACTCTTGTCTTGTATAACTATTGTCTTTATCTCTGGTCTATGATCGGCAGCGGGAGGTTTGCGATCTCTCTGGTCCCTACTTTTGTCGACCTGGTGAGTCTCCACTACTCTTCCTATTTCTCTCTTCTGTCTCTCGGGTCTGAAGTTTACCCGGGATGCTACTTCTTCCACCAGATGCGCTTTCGTCGCTAGCTCGCGAAAGTAGTTGAAGGTATTGCCTGCAAAGCCATACGAGATCATCGGGTCTAGGGCCCTTAGACACATCTTCATCTGCTCGCCTTCGCTGGGTGTTGGAATTGAAAATGATACGTGAGGACATTTTCCTGAAAATGTGTGTTTTGTTGCTCTAGGGTTTTGAGTAATGAAACATTCATAGACAATCACAAGCATTCACAAAAGTATACAAGAAGAGATATCGCAAGGCAAATTTTATTCCAGAGATCCAGAGATCTTATACATTCCAGGCCGTGATCTGGCACGAGCCCTTAATTACATCGAATGATCGATGACCCTTGATTAAAAGGCAAAAGACTAGTCAGTAGGGACTATGGTCTTAGAGTTTGTGGTCGTAGAGACCTGTATTTGTTTTGTTATGGACTGAACCATCTTTGCATTAGTCAGATGTCTATGTCCCATGTTTTGATCGGAGATCGGGGCTGAGACTATCAGGGTTTATGACTGAGAAGGACGACTCTGGGCTCGCGCCTGTTAATGTAGGGACAGGTGACCTCGGGAAGTCCTTTCTACAGTTATGTGTACCTGCGTAGCCCAACCGACGGATACCGTTTGAATGGGTGGGGCATCGACTATTGTGTTGTGGCAGTTCATAGCAATTGGTTTGTGGAGGATTGAAACTCTTTGATATGGTTTATCATGATAACCGTAGCCCTACTTGTCTAGCTTTCTACCTAAATCGGATCACATCTTTACAGTAGATATGAATGATTGACATATGTGCATAATTCTGGATGCTGGCGACTCCTTTCCGAGAAGTTACTTCGTTCATCGTGCTGAATCGGGTCGAACCTCGAAGATGCGCGATTTTGCTCATTTACAGTTCCTGGAATGACCATTTGACCATTCCATTGTGTCCAAAATGCTCGAAATACCCAAAATAGCCTCAAGCGGACCTTGAAAACACTTAAAATTGAGTCCGGTGCACCTGCAAACATGTTCTGCAATTGGCTGATTTTTTTGGGTGCGTGGGACTTATTTTATGGGTGCGTGGGAGTCCAACGCACCTAAAAATTAAAGTACCAGATTTCTGGTGAATTTAGGGGTGCGTGGGGCATTTTTCAGGTGTGTGGGAGTACGATGCACTTGTTTGATTTATGCCGAATTAATGGACGCGTGGGCCCGAATTTATGGACGCGTGGGCCATTTTTCGGGTGCGTGAGAGTATTTTCAGGATGCGTGCCCCACACTTGGTGCTTTCAAGATTCGGACCTGTGGGGAAAAATGTTGGCGGTTGTAAGGGATTCCGGCGACCGGGAAGGGTTTTCGGCGATCGAAAAAGTATTTCGGCGAGTGTTCCGACGAGGATTTCGAATTTCCAAAGGGCAGCAGCTCTCTCTCTTTTTGGAATCGTCGTAATGACTCGGTGGGGGGGGGGGGGGTGGTATTTATAGTCGAAGAATCCAAAAATCGGCCAATGAGGAGCTGCCACGCATCACGCATCTTTAAAATACCTTCGACGCACCTGCTTATTGATGTGCGGAGGTCCGACGCACCCAGAAACATGTTCCGAAAATACTTGATTTTTTGGGTGCTTGGGACTTAATTTACGGGTGCGTGGGAGTCCACGCACCTATAATTTGAGTGCCTGAAGTGTAGTCGAATTACTGGATTCGTGGGACCATTATTTTGGTGCGTGGGACCCAGAACACCTTCAAAATCAAAATAACAAAATGTCGAATTTAAGGGTGCGTGGCACCATTTTCAGGATGCGTGGGACTCGAGAACACCTTTGAACGAATTCCTATTTTTGGCTGATTTTTTTGGGCGCGTGGGGTGTCCGGATTTATGGGTGCGTGAGACACGTAAATAAGAATTCCACAATTTGGGTTTTGAATTTTAGAGGGTTTGTGGGGCCTGTTTGATTGTGAAATCACTTGCACTGTCCATCATAAATCACAAAGAAGCCATGGGTTCGATTCTGGACAGTTCTGATCACGGTGATCAACGGGGCCCACTGGAGAAGTGGCTAAGGAAATCTTGTGATTCTCCGTTTTACACGCACCGGAAGGCATTTTGCGTGATCCTTTGGCTACTTAGCTTATTTTAAGGGCCCCTACTTTTTGGGACCCCAACAGATGCCCCTCCTGTGGGTCGTGACGGACGCACGATCGTCTAATGCGACGCACCGGACCTTTTGGGTCCCACTATAAATAGAGAAGACCGCCTATTCTCGTCATCTCACCATTTCTTACTGGATTTCTCAGACCTTTCCCACGCACCCTTTTATTCTCCAACGCACCCAACAATTACCTCCAACGCACCCTTTTAATCTGCACGCACCTGTTTATTCAAGGTAGAAATGACTTTATGGGTGTGTGGAGGCGCACGCACCTAGTAATTTGGACTTCAAATTTTGAATCATTTTTTGGGGTGCGTGGGGGTGTCACGCACCCATGAATTTTGAACTTTTGGTGGAATTCTCGAATTTTTTGGTGCGTGGGGGTGTCACGCACCCTTCGTCAAAACTTGGGCGGGTTTTAGCCCTTCACGCACCCTAAAATTGGGTTTTTAATCGACTTTAAGGGTGCGTGGGTTCACACGCACCCAAATAATGGATTTAGCCAAGAATTGATTTTATGGGTGTGTGGGGTCACACACACCCTTCGTCGAATTTGTGTAGGGATTTTGCCCTTCACGCACCTAGAATTTGGGTTTGAATTGGTTTTAAGGGTGCGTGGGGTCACACGCACAATGAAATACAATTTTGGCATACTTCGGATTTTGAGTTGCGTGAAGCCTCATGCACCTTGGAGTTGGACTGAATTTTTGAGAAATTTTGGGGTGCGTGGAGCCTCACGCGCCCAGTCTATAGGACTTATGTATTTTGAAAGTTTGTAAAACTTTGCTTTAATAATCCTTTGCGAGACTAGATGTTTAAAGTATATGGCCCCTAGACCTCTGCCTCGCATTCGCGTACATGTGGCAGTTATCTTGAGGAGGCGTAGGGTCTCATAAACTTTAGAGATTTCTAGATCACATTAGTTTAGAGGTAATCCCAATGGTTAATTTAAGTGATGTTTCAAGCGTACCTTTGCATGCCTCTTCTAACCTTTCAGACTTTACGCGACTGGCTTTATGTGCTTTTTTCTTTCTTCTCTTCTTTTTGTCGGACTGCTATATCTCTCAGATCGGTTTATCAGTCTTGTTTTTCAGCAGACAATGGCCATAACTCATGCTTCTCTACGCGCGGCCCAAGATTGTCTAAGGTGGCTTCTGGGCTCCTTGGATCACCTTGAGGCTTGGTCATCTCTCACTGCTCAGCATGACGAGGTGGCCGAGGCTTTGACCCGACTGGGCACAGACTCTCGCTCCATTCTGAAAGCTATTCAAAACGTCTCCCTGATGGCCTCCATTTCCGATGAACACAAGGAGGTTATTTTTTACTTCATCGACGATTCTTCTCTCCTGGAAGAGTTAGCGATCTTGAGGCGGCGGAGCCTTCTTTGGCTGCTTCTTTCCTGTCCTTGTCGAGCCGGCTTCACTCCTTGAAGGAGGAAAGAAGAGAGAGCAGACGATTCCTGGCTTGGATCGTCCCGCTAGCGGAGGCTGATTTTTCAGACCGCCGCATCGGAATTTGGAGAATGGTCAGGGAGGCCCTGAGGGAGCACGACAGGCTTGTGATCGATGTCTCCATCGTGAGAAATTGGGCCAACGCCGAGCATTTGAATTTCGACTTCATGCAGCAATGCATCTCCTTTCTAATGGACCTAATTTCTAAGGAAGCCCGGGTCCAGGCGAAGGTGGACGAGTTGAGAGCTCGGATTCTTCCGCTGGTGCAGGACTAAGATCCTCTCTTTCTGACTATGGGGTGGGGACCCTGCAATTTTGTGTCATCTTATGGAAATTATTGATTTCTAACATTTAAACGATTGATACAACAATCTAAACATTTGGAATTGTCCTCGTGGTTGATGAATGATAATTATATCTTTCTTCTTTTCTTCTGTCCTCCCTTGTTTGTATGTTTGTGATGACGATGTTGTGGTTGTGAATGTTGTCGCTTCATTTCTTTCTCCGTCGGTTTGGAGGTGCTTTGCCGGGGGCTTGATTGGCGCTTGTATTTCGTTTACCTGCTGCTTTGTATCCCTTTGGATTTTACGAACGTTGATTTCTTTATGCGAGCATTTTTCTTTTGCCCTATGTCTAAGCTTCTTGCATGCCGTTGCAGATTACAATGGCCAGCGATCCCTTGCAAGCTGGCCCTTCGGGTCCACCACCAACTTCGTCAAAGCGCAAGCGCGCTATCGCGAAGAAGTCTTCCAGGCCGTCGGCCGAGAATCCGCAATGGTTCCTCCCCTCGGAGTCGTTCAACTTCTACAAGCGTATCCTTACACTATCCAAGGATATACAGAAGAAAATCCTTTGTGACAGGATCGAGCCACCCCCTCCGAATAGGGGTACACAAGAGCAATGGGATGCCTGGTATGCTCCCCTTCGTGGCTTCCTGTCGGACAGGGCCATAGGTTCTGAGGACGGCGAAGTGAGCCCGTCGATCCCTGTGCAGACGGCAAGGCGCAGTCGTCTAAAAAGGGCTGGTAAAGGCGTCAAGCAAGTATATCTGGAGAATCAAGCCAAATCCAAGTCGGATAAGATGAGGGTGGCCTGGTCTAGTACTAAGCTCGTCACTGCGCAGCTTGTCATAAGAAACCCCTATACTCGGGAATACATTCGTTATTCAAAGAGTTACCAACGGCAGTTATCAACGGCAATTTGGTGCTCCAAACTCAAACACATATGATTCTAGTTGGAAGAACCATCCCAACTTCAGTTGGAGGAATGGACCCACTGCGAATGCGAACAATATCCCTCAAGCTTAACCTTTACTAGGTCCATCCCTAATCATTACTCCGAAAGCTACGCTAGAGGAGATGTTGGGTGCATTTGTATCGGTTCAAGTTGAGTATAACAAGACTAATTCTCTGAAAATAGATGGGTTAATACAAGAGCAATTGAAATTTAATCAAAATACAACTCAAGCCATCAATGACTTGAAAACCTCAATGGCTAGGGTTGAATCTCACCTCAGTGTTAGGGAGAAAGGCACACTTCCTGCCCAACCTCTTCCTAACCCAAGGACCCAATTTGAGATACAAGATGCAAGCTCATCCGCCCAACATATGGAGCATGTTCAAGCTATCACCACTTTGCGAAGTCGAAAAATAATTGATAAATCTAATCCGGTGAAGGCCCCACAGCCCAAGGATCCGAAAATTTCCAAAGAGGATGATAACCTGAACAACACTCCGCAAGAGAAAGAACCGGAAAGGCAATACAAGCCGGTTGTCCCGTTTCCACAAAGGTTGATTTCACCTAAACCTTTAGACAAAAATCTGGAAATTTTAGAGGTTTTCAAGCAGGTGAAGATCAGCATCCCATTGTTGGATGCCATTAAACAAATTCCGTCATATGTTAAGTTTTTGAAGAATCTTTGCACGATAAAAAGAAAAATACATGTGCAAAAGAAGGCATTTTTGACAGAGAATGTAAGCGCCATTATAAATCACGGGATGCCCAAGAAATACAAAGATCCTGGTAGTCCGACAATATCATGCATAATTGGAGACTATCGGGTGAAACATGCTTTACTTGATCTAGGAGCAAGTGTGAACTTAATACCCTTTTTGGTCTATGAACAATTGGGTTTAGGTGAATTAAAACCCACCAAAACCACATTACAACTCGCTGACCAATCGATTCGTATTCCGAGAGGGGTGATTGAGGACGTTCTTGTCCAAGTTGACAAGGTCTACTACCCAGTGGACTTCATTGTCTTGGACACACAACCCATGGTTAATAGTGGCCCTCAAATTCCTGTCATATTGGGCCGCCCATTCCTAGCTACATCAAACGCTATCATAAATTGTAGGAGTGAGGTCATACAAATGTCCTTTGGTAATATGACGATTGAGTTAAATGCTTTCAATGTTGACAACCAACAAGAGGATGAAGATGAAGAGGTCCACGAAATAAACATGATCAATTCTATTGTGAAAGATGTGTCCCTCTCAACTCCTTACCTCAATCACTTAGAAGGAGATGCGGCCTATTCTCTTGATGAGAATGTTGATGTGATAGGGGACATAGTCGCACCTTTTGAGTCGGTACTGGCACATAACGTTAGCCAAGAGAAGGATGTGGAAACAACACTTTATTGTACTGAGAAATCAATTCATATATCCACTCCTCTATGGATCATGCATACCGATCTTTACCAACCCTAGGATGATCCAGACTTGCAAAATAAATGCCCAGGTAAATCTGAATGGAGACATAATTTTTCTGATAAATATGATACTGTCTCCTCTTATACATGTGGTGAAAACATTAATGAACCCATTGAAATTCTTTTTTGGAATTTTCAGTGGCTTATTTGGATCACTCACACACATGTATACTGTAATGCAGGATATTGGATGACATTATTGCAAAACCTTTTGATTCATCTAATGATTCTGCTTGACTTTATGCTTTTGGATGAGTTGTTGGAATTGATCTCCTAGTCTGACGAAGGTATAGAGTAGTTAGGATTAGGATTTTGTTGCTTTTGTTTACTTTTGCTTAGGTTTGTTAGAAGGAGGAAGAATTCCACTTTTCACTTTTTCAGGTACTCTCATTCCTCGCTCCCTTTTATGTTCAAATTGCTCTCATGTTTTGCTCATTGTGCATCTTTTACATTGAGGACAATGTAACATTTGGTTGGGGGGTGTAGGATCACTTGGATGAATCCAGCGTTTTGTAACATTTCGAGCAATTATGTAGAAATTTTTCAATTTTCCTAAAATTCAAAACTCTTTTGGAAAACTTTGTTTCTATGCATTCAAGATGATATGAGCATAAGAGGAGAAGATATAAAGTATATGAGGTTGTATGTCTAGAACTTCTTATAGCATAATGGTTTTATATG
The DNA here is from genome assembly GCA_003013855.2 of Liriodendron chinense. Taxonomy (NCBI): domain Eukaryota; kingdom Viridiplantae; phylum Streptophyta; class Magnoliopsida; order Magnoliales; family Magnoliaceae; genus Liriodendron; species Liriodendron chinense. The sequence goes on along the minus strand of ML058490.1, from coordinate 75,913 downwards.
TGAATTCCCCTAGTTATGTGATTGATAGAAAATTTGAACACTTTTACACCAAGTTCACATTACACGATTTTCATGAGTTGAAAGAATTATGTGATTTGTGGGTTAGCTAGGCTTTGATTTAAGGTGCTGAGAAACCAGGCCGGGGTACTTTGTCCATCTTGTCCATGGAAAAATAACGAAAGATATGGATTTCTAAAAATCCTATCTAATTTAAAAGAAAAAGGAGAAGGAAGGATGAAATTGGGAAAGATGGAAAAATTGTGGAAAATTTCGATTAGGGCTACCTACTACCAACCGGGGGATGGTCTACCCGTAACCAAAGCCGAAAATGGGACGTAGTGTGAAAGTCATCGGAAGGACGGTAAGGCAAATTCCTGTCATTGGCTTGATGTGACCCTATATACCTTGAGATCTATAGTCTGGTTGATTTATGAAGAAGATAATCCTAAAAACTCATGAGATGAAGTTTTATTATGCACACTAGGTTGAATTTGTTCAAGTTCTTCTATTTTTCAACCAATCAGTAGGAATTTCATATGAATGCTTATCATGTTTTGAGGGTTTATGATTTCAACCTCTATCACCTAGTCTCTCTGAATCTTACACTTATGTGTCTTGGGATATATAGAAGAATAATTTCTAAAAGAGAGTTGGGTTTTGGAGAATGGAATTGGTTTCACGCATGTTTTGCTTGGGACTAGCAAAATGCTGGTTGGGGGGTGTGTTGAGCTCTTAATTGTGCATATTCTAACCCCAATTTATCACTCATTATGCATGGTTTTCATGATCTAAAGACTAACCTAATGTATGTTTTGTGATTAAAGGAATGAAAGTGGACTTCATCCAATAGAAGACTAAAAAAGAGCCATTTTGAAGCCTTTGGATGAAGGTTGAAGAAGGACTAAAAAAGAAGAAATCAAGAAGAAGAAAGAAAAAAGAAACTGAAGAAGAATAGGGCCAAGACCGGTCGGCCAACCCTATGCACATGCTGGAGAAGTTCTACTTTTCTGGTTTTCTGAATTATGTATGGGACTGTGCATGTGATTTGATTCAAGTTCAAATCATGATCTAGCTTTGTCTGGTGACAGGACTTAGTGATGATTATGATTATGAACTTAGTTTATTGGAATTGGGACTGACCTATGCAATTGAGCATGCTCATCCTAGCTTGCATTGAGTGAATCATATACATTGGCCTTACATATGACAGATTGTTTGGTTTAACAGCTCTACCATCCGGCTAGATAGATCTTAACATCGATTCTAGTTGAGAGAATGAGAAACCACAGCGAATTGAGCATCAAAGATTGCTACAAGTGGATCCTTGAACCCCTAGTGCCTTTTTATAATTGTTTACCTTTAATTTAGTTCAAAGTTGTTACTTACCTCAATCTCATACAAAATCTGGTTGTTAGCTCTCAATAGACACTATTGGATGTGTTTGTGAATTCCTACACAAGTCCCTGTGGATCGACCTCGGTCTTACCGATTTTATTACTACATCGCAACCCTACACTTGGGGAAGTGAACACTGGTTGCGACATGTACCATTGAAAGGCCTTCCCTGTCCAGGTAGATCCGAATAGCCCCATGCAATACCGCAGGACTGCGGACCAGTTTCCTAACGTGGTCAAGAAGTGGGTGATGTGCTCTTCCGGCAATCCTCTGCCATCGAACTTTTCGAAGTCGGGGCATCTGAAATTGGCCGGGAATTGTACCTCTTCTACCTCTGATGGGTATGGGACCCGATATTTATAGCTGCCTCTCCTCTCTTTCTCTTTTTCTTGCTACATCATATGGGCTATTGTTTGGGATAACTCTTCTCGTGATACGTGAGACTCGGAAAGCAGGCGCGTCCCATTGGCGCGACCTTGAGTTGGACGGGCGGTTCAGGCTCAGCCGGTCCTTCTGCTGTCCATTGGGACTCCTCTGCCGACTGACGGGTGGGGGACGTGATACTTCTGGTGGCATTCTGTGCTATAAGAGTGGTCAAGGCTTCCTAGATAGCCTTTATTTGATCGCTTGTCTCATGGTTAGCCTCAACCAATCTGTCGATCTGATCTTGGAATGGAGGTAATTCTTCTGCCTCATAGGATTCTTCTTCTTCCTCGGCAGCCACTTGGACCATCACTACTTGTGCCAACGGGATTTTTCGAGCCGGCTTCTGTTTCTGTTTGGGGGTCGTCACGGGCTTGGATTTTACATGCGCGGGCCTAGTCGTCTTTTGCGAGGTGCGAGTAGCTTTGGATAATGGCGGGAACTGCTCGACTGTCATCGCGGGCGATGCGGGCTCGGCTGATGTGACCTGCCTGTTGTTAAGGATCTTCTGCCCCTACTTCGGCTGCCACTGTTTCTTGATCACGGGGCGAGGTCTTACAATGTTCGCTTTCCTATATGCTGCTATGATGGCAGCTTTCTTCTGTTCCTTCTTCTGCCTTTGGGTCTGAACTAACTACCATTCTGAGCTTAGGTTTGTAGTCGTGGTGGAACGGGGGAAGCTGAAGCCTCCAGTGGCAAGGAAGGTGCACGGACTGGTCATCGAGCATGCCATTTCTTTTGTCTGTCCTATTATCTTGCTAATTCAGTGGTGTCAGAAAATCATTAGAACAGTTCATAAACGCGGCCGGGAGCGTGAACCCATTGATCGCGATGCATAAACTAATAGTAATTAGTAAGAAGAAGACAAATGCATGTAGTTGTGGAAGTTTGTGGTTTTGAAAACCTTTTTTTTACCGTCCATTGCCTTAAAGATGAAGGGAAGAACGTTCCCGTTGAGAGTCGCCAGTTTGATGCCCGAGGGCGCCGAAACATTATGCCTCGCGATATATCTCTTGCTTACACATTCGTGTCTGCGAATGATTGATCTTAAAGCATTTCTATACTCAGAGCTAACCAGAGATCCTGGTATGGTTCGATCCCCAGCAGAGTCGCCAGTTTGTTGGAACTAGAAAATGGATCACGAGGACATTTTCCTGAAAATGGTGTTTCATTGCTCTGGGGTTCTGAGTAATAGAAACATTCATAGACAATCACAAGCATTCACAAAAGGTACACAAGATGAGATATCGCAAGGTAAATTTTATTCCAGAGATCCTGAGATCTTGTACATTACAGGCCGTGATCTGGCACGAGCCCTTAATTACATCGAATGATCGATGACCCTTGATTAAAAGGCAGAAGACTAGTCAGCAGGGACTATGGTCTTAGAGTTTGTAGTCATAAAGACCTGTATTTGTTATGGACCGAGCCATCTTTGTATTAGCCAGATGTCTATGCCCCATGTTTTGGCCGGAGATCCGGGCTGAGACTATCAGGGTTTATGATTGAGAAGGACGACTCTGGGCCCGCGCCTGTCAATGTAGGGACAGGTGACCTCGGGAAGTCCATTCTATAGTTGTGCGTACCTACGTAGCCCAACCGACGGATACCGTTTGAATGGGTAGGGCATCGACTGTTGTGTTATGGCAGTTCATAGCAATTGGTTTGTAGAGAATTGAAACTCTTTGGAGTGGTTTATCATGGTAACCATGGCCCCATTTGTCTAGCTTTCTACCCAAATCAGGTCACATCTTTACAGTAGACATAAATGATGGCATATTTGCATAGTTCTGGATGCTGGCGGCTCCTTTCCGAGAAGTCATTTCATTCATCGCGTCAAATCGGGTCAAACCTCAAAGATGCTCGATTCTACTTATTTATAGTTCCCGGAACGTCCATTTGATCATTCCATTTCGTTCGGAACGCTCGAAATACCCAAAATAGGCTTAAACGGAACTTGAAAACACTTAAAATTGAGTTCGGTGCACCTATAAACATGTTCTGCAATCGGCTGATTTTTTGGGTGCGTGGGACTTATTTTACGGGTGCGTGGGGTTCAACGCACCTTTTTATTAAAGTATGGGATTTTGATGAATTTTAGGGTGCGTGAACCCATTTTGGGGTGTGTGGGGCACCAAAATACAGATCCAAAATACATCGAATTTATGAATGCGTGGGACCGAATTTATGGACGCATGGGCCATTTTTTGGGTGCGTGGGAGTCCGATGCACTTATTTGTTTTATGTCGAATTAATGGACGCGTGGGACCGAATTTATGGACGCGTGGGCCATTTTTAAGGTGTGTGGGACCATTTTATGGGTGCGTGCCCACAGTTGATGATTTTTTAGGATTCAGACCTGCAGGGAAGAATGCTAGCTATTGGAAGGAATTCCGACGATCGGGAAGGGTTTCCAGCGATCAGAAAAGTATTCCGGCGAGGGTTTCCGACGGGGATTTTGGATTCCCAGAGGGCGGCAGCTCTCTCTCTTTCTTTGAATCGTTTAAATGAATTGTTGGAAGGGGTATTTATAGCCGAAGACGCCGGATTTCCGCCAATGAGGGGCTGCCACGTGCCACACACCCTAAAATACCCTCCACGCACCTTTAAATTGGCGTGCGGCGGTCCGACGCACCCAGAAATGATTTTCGAAAATATCTGATTTTTTGGGTATGTGGGACTTAATTTACGGGTGCGTGGGACTCAACGCATCTGTAAATTAAGTGCCTATTTTTTAGTCGGATTAATGGATGTGTGGGGCATTTTTCGGGTGCGTGGGACTCCAAAATGCCTCTAAAATACGGATATCAAATGGGTCGAATTTAAGGGTACGTGGACCCATTTTTGGTGTGCGTGGGGCACCAAAATACCTTTGAATGAGAATCCTGAAATCTGGTGAATTTAAGGGTGCGTGGACCCATTTTTGGGGTGCGTGGGACTTCACGCGGCCCTTAAATCAATTTCTGTATTTGTTGATTTTTCGGGCGCGTGGGGTACCCGAATTTATGGGTGCGTGGAGACGTAAATAGGCACTCCACCGTTTGGGTTTTGGATTTTGGGGGATTTGTGGGGCCCGTTTGATCGTGAGATCACATGGACTGTTCATAATAAAGGATAACAAAGTTATGGGTCTGATTCTGGACGATTCTGATCACGGTGATCGACGGGGCCCACTGGAGATTTCAGCCAAAATTGGCTAAGGGAATTTTGTAAATCTTCGTTTTACGTGCACTGAAAGGCGTTTCGAGTGATTCTTTTGCAGGTATATAGCTATTTCGCCTATTTTAAGGGCCCCTACCTTTTGGGACCCCAACAGTTGCGATGTAGTAATAATCTCGGTAAGACCGAGGTCGATCCACAGGGACTTGTGTAGGAATTCACAAAACACTTCTAATGGTTTTTACTGAAGAACCAACTAAATAGATTTTAGTAGATTGATGTAGATAGATGCTATTAAACTAAACTGAAGGTAAACAATTAATAAAAGGCACTAAGGATTCAAGGATCCACTTGTAGCAATTCTTGATGCTCAATTCGCTGTGGTTTTTTACTTTCTCAACTAGAATCGAAATTAAGTCCTATCTAGCCGGATGATAGAGTAGTTAAAACAAACAATCTGTCATATGTGTGAATCATGTACATGATTCTCTCAATACAAGCTAGGACTTGAGCACACTCAATTACATAGGTCAATCCCAATTCCAATAAGTTAAGATCATAATCATAACCATTGTTTACGTCGCGTTTTGTAACAGGGTCCTCCAGACATTCACCTTCCTTCCAAGCGATTTCCTCCTGAACCTGAAAAGAGACAAAGGAAAAAATATGGGTGGTCGGCGTCCAGCCGTTGGCCCTCCGATGCTTAAGTTAGATAGGGTAGGGCTATAAAGAGAGGAAAAAGATTATGAGGCTTAAAGATTGAATACCTTTATCATCTGTAGAGTCACCTATTTATAAAAATCTGAGCGATCCAGTCTGTTATGCAATCTATTAGGATTATTGCTAATTTTAAGGGATAAGATGCTTATCTTGTTAATCCTTAGGTAAGGGGATAACCTAAGCTTTCCAAACGTTTAGCTGATTACGTCTCTTGATGGATATATTCGAAGCTATGAATAGAAACAAGCCAAAACCGGCCTATATGGGCTACTGGTACTATGAGACGAGGGACGTCCTTGCTAGAGTCCAGAGACTAGGACTGTTCATATGTCGGGAGCTACTCATATAAGGGGGTTGCTCATATCAGGAGTGCTCGTATTTTTGGGACGCGACCCCTTCGACGAGCACGAGCCGAGCTGCTCGCATTTTGGGATGCGACCCCTTGCGACGAGCACGAGCCGAGCTGCTCGCATTTTGAGACGCCACCCCTTTCGACGAGCACGAGCCGAGCTGCTCGCGTTTTGGGATGCGACCGTGATTCCTCTTGATCATTCTTTGATCGCATCTCTTAGGAGGCCAAATTTATCTATAACAACTGCCCTCCAAACCCTTGGCGTTTGAGGAGCTATGCCAAGGGTTTTGTTAGTATCTGTAGCCGACTGCTGGGAAAGAATTGCGCATGAGTTATCTGACGTGATTCTGCATTTATGATGGCCAGCTTTACGCAGCTTTTCAACCGTAAGAGGTGAAGTGTCGCTTGCCACGTGTCTCCGTAATTAATGCTCGCGCCCGTTCGTCTATCGTGCCAGATGAGAGGCCGCCGCGTGTCAACCAAATTAAACAAAATGATTGCGCATAAATATCGAATCCTGCAGGGTTTTCTTCATTTTTGAACTTCTGCTGCAGGAGAGTTCTTCTTTCTTCTTCTTTGTTTTCGGTGAAAACCTCTTCGCTGAGGTAGTCTTTCTTCCCATTCTCCTTTTCTCCTATCTTGCTTTTTCTTTTACAATGGCGGGGGTTTCAGATGAAGAGGTCGTCCCTCTGGGAGATGATACCCCCGATTCATCCGAATCCAACAATGTTAGAGTACCGGCCGGGAGGTATTCTGCCGCCGGTTATTCCTCAATAATGACGGAAGAAAAGCTCTCTAGCCTTCGGGAGAGATATCGGGTCCCGGACTCCGTTACTTTCAGGTTACCGGGGAGAAGGGAGACGGCCGATGCACCACCACCAGGCTGTGTAGCCTTTTACGAGTATTTTTTCAGAGTCGGTGTGCGTCTTCCCCTTCACCCTTTCATCTGAAATTTCCTATGCACTTATAAGATTGCCCCCGGCCAACTTATCGTAAACGGCTGGCGGGTGCTTATAACTGTCTTCGTTCTCTGGAATCAAGTGGGTAACGATGAGTTAACCGCTGAGGAGTTTCTGAGGTTATTCCAGCTAAAAAGGGCCCCAGCTAGCGAGGGTTGGTATTACCTCTGTTTCTAACACCAAAACAATTTTATTCTAGGAAACCCCTCCTCCAATTGCCCTGAATGGAGGGAAAAATGATTTTATGTCTCAAGCAACTGGGAGTCCGAGGTGGGCTCCGACCCCAAAGGCTATAATGTTAACCGCTACTTTGGCAAAGGTGGGTTAAGTTTCTGCCCGTTTGTCTGAAAGAAACCAAAAACTTTGCTCTGTTTTGACTAACGTGCCTTCTCTTCTTTCCTGTAGGCATTCCGACTGGTGTGAGGCCAAACTTGCGAGGAGGACTTAACAAAAAGTTAGTAAGGGTCTCCAAGCTCCCAGCGGCTGCACGCAACGTTAACGTTGCCGTAGACCCACGTCACCTCCGCGCCGCGGCTTGATTTCTCGAGAGGAAATGGTGAACGTAAGCGACAAGAGGGGGGCATTGGGGATGCTCCCCCATCTGAAGGGTGCGGCCTCGAAGAGTAAAAAAAAGTCGAAGGCTGGTCCTTCAGCCGCGCCTGCTCCAGCAGAAGGGTCTGCTCATGGCGCATAGCCGCGTGTTGGTGCACAAGGGGGGATTGCCACGACCTCTCGCACGACCGCGACCCCTCCGGCGGGCACCCATAGCCAGTCGGTAATCGAAGTTGTTGATAATTCGCCGAAAGGCGATCGAAGGGAGGGAGGCCTCCCTCCGAAGGGGACAGCATGCAAGCCTATTGTTGCTCGTGAATCAGTGACACCCGCCTCGGGTGCTACGAATGCTCGCCAGGCGGGCACTAGTGAGATGGTTGTAGCCCAACCCTCTGGGTCGGGAGTCTTTGCTATCCCATCACACTTGCACCCAATATGCGAGTTTATGTTCGATAACATCTCCCCCAACTCCTTCGGGGGCCTCCCTGAGCCAAGCCCAGAGGCTCTTTTTACTGATATTGGGGTGAGATTGATTCAGGTAACAACTCTCTTCCCGTTTCTCATTCTTTCTTTGGGTTACAAGTGTGGCGAGCCACTCTAATTCTTCTTTCTTTGTTTATATCAGAGTCTGGATCTCACGCTTCGTGTCAGACATGATATTGAAGCCGCCCGCCGCGTCGTTGAAGATGCGGAAAAGAAGAAAAAGGCGATGGAGGCCGAAGTCCAAGGAAGGTACCACCTAATGAAGGCCCTGGAAGCCCAAATCGCCAAGATGGATGAGGAAAAGAAAATCCTCCTTGTCAAGATTCAGGCCATGACTGACCGTTTTTAGTCAGTGGACCTTCAACTCGCGAAGCCCCAAGAACTCCATACCAAGAGCGAGAAAGAGAAGGAGATTTTCCGCCAGGACAAGATCTGCCTCGAGGAGCAGCTCAAGGATTTTCGGACTAAGCTCGAGGAGGCCAAGAAGTCTCTCGACCAGCTGAAGGATGATTCCATTCACTGGGAGGAGGAGCGAGTGGCTCTTGTCAAGATGGTATTTGACGAGGGCCCTCATGTAGTCCAGGAGTTCCGAACCTCTCAACTCTACGACGAGGAACACTATGAAGCGTATATCGCTGGTCGCGATTTTGCGGTCAGGGTTATGCAACAGATTGCTCCTTCCTTCAATTTTGAGGAGTTTGAGAGGGTGGCCTTCGAGGTCGCGGCTAGAGAGCGAGCTGCGGCTGAAAATGAGGTCACAAGTGCTATAGATGCTGCACCTACTCCCGAAATCGGTCCTGAAGCCTAGAGTCGTGAGCCTGGCCAAGACGGGGATGACCAGTCTTAGAGTCATTGTTCTTTTTCATTATTTTTTATACATTTTGAGAAGAATTTGTATCCATGTAAATGATCCGACTTTTTAGTCAATTATAATGGAACTTCCCTTTTCTTCGATGTTGTGTATTTTTTCTAGCTTTTTCGCCCTTTATCGATCGCACGTTGACCGCTTGTATAACTAACTCATGAAAAAATGAGTTAGGCTCAATCCGGGGGTCGTGTGCCCATGTGCGCGTTGAGATAGACTGATTTATAGATTGAGATTTTGATTCTACCAAGGGTAGAAGATTGGTCAAGAGAACGCGTATGTTCCTTTCAGGGATATTTTTTATCCATAAAATGGAGAAGCGACCAAAAAGAATGACTTTAACTCTACCAAGGGTAGGCAATTGGCCATGAGAACGTGTGTATTCTCTTCGGGACTATTTTTAATCCATAAGATGGAGAAGCAACAAAAAAAATGACTTTAACTCTACCAAGGGTAGGCAATTGGCCAAGAGAACGTGTGTATTCTCTTCGGGGCTACTTTTAATCCATAAGATGGAGAAGCGACCAAAAAGAATGACTTTAGCTCTTATTCATTCGAAATGTCGTTGAGAATTACATCGAATTAAGGGAAATACTGTAGCAAATGTTCCACATGCCAAGAGCGACGTACGGGTCTTCCCTTCATATCTTCAAGATAATAAGTACCGGGTCGCACAATTTTGATGACTCGATACGGGCCTTCCCAATTTGGATCCAACAAACGAGTAGAAGCTCCGAGGTTCTGTCTAAGGACTAAATCGCCGAGCTGGAAAGCTCTAGGTTGAACTTTAGCATTACGATAGCGAGCAATGCGCTGTTGATATGCTGCTTCTCGCATCTGGGAGGCATTTCTCCGCTCTTCCAAGAGATCGAGATGGAGTTGAAGGCCTTCTTGATTACAAGTGGGATCATACTGCTCGACTCGATACGAGGGTACTTGAACTTCAATTGGTACTACTGCGTCGGTACCGAATACCAAGGAGAAAGGAGTTTTGCCTGTAGACGTGCGAGTCGTAATCCTATATGCCCACAAGACTTCTGGCAGGAGTTCTAGCCACATGCCTTTACACTCACCGAGCTTAGTTTTTAAATGATGCTTGATGATTTTATTCACCGCTTCAACTTGCCCATTTGCTAGAGGATGATATGGAGAGGTGCGGATGTTGCATTATCTTCCATTTTTCACAAAATCCATCGAAAGCAGCATTGTCGAATTGCTTTCCATTGTCAGTGATTATAGTATGGGGGAGTCCATAACGGCATATGATATTTCTCCATACGAACTTAGTGGTCTGTTTCTCAGTAATTCTGGCTAATGGCTCTGCCTCGGCCCATTTGGTGAAGTAATCGACCCCCACGATAGCGAACCTATTTTGTCCTTTTCCGTTAGGTAAGGGCCCGATGATGTCGACCCCCCATTGGGCGAAGGGCCAAGGGCTATCAATTGGCGTCATTTCTCGGATGGTACATGAGGTATATGAGAATATCGCTGATACTTGTCACATTTTTTAGAGAATTCAATTGCATCCGCCTTCATAGTGGGCTAATAGTATCCTTGCCTCATCGCCTTGTATGCTAGAGATCGTCCCCTTGGGTGGTTACCACATGCCCCCTGGTGTATTTCATCTAGAACACGATGTGCTTCTTCTGGGTGAAGACACCTTAAATAGGGCAAAGAAAAACTCTTGCGTAATAACATTCCATTTTGTAAAGTATACCTGGCAGCTCGATGGCGGATTTGTCGTGCGAATTTTTTGTTGTCCGGAAGATCTCCATCCCTGAGATAAAGGAGAATGGGGTCCATCTAACACGGAGAGGGATGTACCGTAATCACCTATTCAAGAGTTGCTTGGTCAATACTCGGGTTTTGAAGGTGCTCGATGGGAATTGAATGTGATAACTCAGATTCTGGTGCAGAGGCGAGTTTTGCCAAAGAATCAGCGAGTTTGTTCTTCTCGCGAGGGATGTAGATTATTTCATAATTCTTTAGCTTTGCGAGCAGGATGAGCACTCGAGATTTGTATAAGGTCATCCTTTCTTCTTTTGCTTTGAATTCGCCGAGTACCTGATTAACTATGAGCTGAGAGTCACTATGAATGAGTAGATTCTGAATTGAGAGGACGTTTGTTAGTTCGAGGCCAACGATCTGAGCCTCATATTCTGCTTTATTATTTGAGATGTGAGAATCGAAACGTAAAGTGTATTAGAAATGCGACCCATCTGGAGCAACTAAAATTAGGCCAGCTCCGCTGTCGGTGGCCCGTGAGGACCCGTCACAAAGAGTGACCAGGATGGCTGGTCGCTGATCGTGGCATTATCATCGGGAGAGGAGTATGTGAATTCGGCGATGAAGTCAGCCATGGCCTGGCCCTTGATTGCGGTCCTGGGGCAGAACGAAATATCGTGCTCACTGATCTCGACCGCCGATTTGGTTAATCGTCCTGAAGCCTCGGGTTTTTGAAGGACCTGTCGTAACGGATGATTTGTTGGCACTAATATAGTGTGGGCTTGGAAGTATGGTCGTAGTTTTCGGGCAGCTGTGACTAAAGCAAGGGCCAGCTTCTCCATACCAGAATACCGGGTTTCAGCGTCCACCATTGCTCGACTGATATAATAAACGGGCCTTCGTATCCCGGAATCTTTCCTTATTAAAGCGGCGCTAACGGCCATGAAAGACATAGATAAATAAAGGATGAGTTGCTCGTGCGCCACAGGTTTAGATAAAATGGGGGTGCACTCATATATTGCTTCAGTTGTTGAAAAGCTTCTTTGCATTGTGGTGTCCACTCCCAATCAGATTTGGCTGTGACTCGGAGGAGATTAAAGAAGGGTAAGCACTTGTCAGAGGCCCGTGAAATGAACCTATTTAACGATGTAATGCGACCAGCTAGACGTTGGACGTCCTTAAGAGTGGTCAGGGATTTCATCTCTATCAACGCTTTTATTTTTTCAGGATTTGCTTAAATTCCTCGTTGGCCGACCATAAATCCAAGAAATTTTCCAGCAGACACTCTGAACGTACATTTTTCTGGATTTAGCTTCATCTGATATTTCCTCATCAAGTCAAAGGCTTCTCGAAGATCTGAAAGGTGATCGTCTTCTACGACACTTTTCATGAGCATGTCATCGACATAGACTTCCATATTCCTGCCGATTTGGGCGGTGAATATTTTATTGTCGAGGCACTGATAGGTGGCCCCTGCATTTTTGAGACCAAATGGCATTACCTGGTAGCTATATAGGCCTCGGTCAGTGATGAAGGCAGTGTGTTAGTGTTCACTCCCCAAGTGTCGGGTTGCGAAGTAGTAATAATTCGGAAAGACCGAGTATCATTCCCACAGAGATTTATGTATGGGTATTCTCAGAATTTAACTAAACTAACTAGTAATTAAGATCCTATTAAGAACTAAAATTGAAAAATAGCAATTTGGGTTTAAACAGTGAGTAGTTAAGGTAATTTCAATCTAAAAGGCGCTAGAGCGCCAAGGATCCACTTTTGATAAGTTTCAATGTATCAACACAACTAGGTCTCTCATAACTCAATCGGAATCAAATTCCTTTCTCTATCCGATTGGAATATAGAGCAATTCAATCAACAATTATCTAAAACAAGTGCTTATTAACTGATTTGATTCCCACAACCATGCTCAGGCCTTAGGCATACTCAATTGTATAGGCCAAGCCTCTTTCCAATCTAGTTGAGATTCACAACCATAGTTTTCACCAAATCCTGTCACTAGACCTGATTACGACTCATGATTTGAACTCGAATTAAATCAAAATCAATCACTAAACAATTATTCCAGATTATATACAAAAGATAAGAACTTTAGTTGCATGAGTTCCCACATGAAAATCAGGCCATTGTATACAAGGCAATCAAAGCGTCTTCCATGCCCGGAGTCAATGGTAGATCAATGCACTACACAAGCATGAACAATGCTCAAAAGCTAAGATACTAAGTTAGGATCACTAAGAATCACATGAGCCCGGAGTCATCAAGAGATCAAAGTAGAAACCAACATAGTACTTGAATCAAACTCAAATTGAACTAAAATTCATCAATTAAAACATAAAAGGAAACCTTGGTTGCATCAATCCATCAAAAACGAATCAAAAGCTTCACCTCTTAGCCCTAGCTAAGAGGTTTTAGTTCATCTCTAACATCCTTGAACTAGAAGCCTCTAAAAACATGAAAAACTACTAAAACAGGAAGAAAACTAGAAATCCGAAGTAGAATCCGTCTCCTGAGCAATCTCCACGTCGTAGCCTCTCTTGATATGAAGAGAAGAGGTCCTTTTATAGCTTGGAGGAGTCCAATACGCAAGAGAACTCTAGAAATTGCGTAAACTTACGCAAAAGCGCAGAAAAATCCAGAATCCTGAATTAGAAATAAGCCGTTTACGCTGGCCGACCGGTCTGGACCGGTCGGACTTGGAAATCCCCTTATCCAGCAGCTATGCTCGACCGATCTTGACCGGTCGGGCTGTGTTCCTGAACAGTCCATGAGCTCCAATGGTAGGCCGACCGGTCAAGACCGGTCGGGCTTGCTTGGCTGACCGGTCAGCCGACCGGTCTGGCTTCTTTTTCTCTCTATTTCTTTCTTTCTTTCTTCTTTTCTCTTCTCTCTTTGCCTTGCCTTTATTTGGTCCTTCTTTTCTCTTCATCCTATGGTCTTCAATGCTCTTAAGGAGCTACATTTAGCCTTCAATTGGTGACATCTCCATCTTGTTCCTACAATCACAAATCACGCCTTAGAATAGTCCTTTAAACATGTAAACCATGCATAATGAGTGATGAATTGGGGTTAGAATATGCACAATTAAGAGCTCAACACACCCCCAACCAGCATTTTGCTAGTCCCGAGCAAAACATGCATGAAACTAGTTTCATTCTCCAAAACCCAACTCTCCTCTAGAAACTACTCTTCTATACATTCCAAGACACATAAGCGTAAGAATCAGAGAAATTCAGTGATAAAGGTTGAAACCTAAAACTCTCAGAACATAATAAGTATTTATATGAAATTCCCGCTGATTGATTGATAGATAGAAGAACTTGAACAAATTCAACCTAGTGTGCATGGTGAAAGTTCATCTCATGAGTTTCTGGGATTATCTTCTTCATAAATCAACTAAACTACCGATCTCAAGGTATATAGAGCAACAACAAGCCTATGATAGGAATTTGCCTTACCGTCCTTCTGACGACTTTCACACTACGTCCCATTTCCGGCTTTGGTTACGGGTAGACCATCCCCCGGTTGGTAGTAGGTAGCCCTAATCGGAATTTCCACCATTTTTCCGTCATTCCCAATTTCATCCTTTCATTCCTTTTTCTTTTAAATTAGATAGGATTTTTAGAAATTCATATCTTCCGTTGTTTTCCCATGGACAAGGATGGACAAAATACCCCGGCTTGGTTTCTCAATACCTCAAATCAGAGTCTAATTAATCCACGTATCACATACTCCTTTCAAATCATGAAAATCGTGTAATGTGAACTAGGTGCAAAAGGTGTTCAAATTTTCTATCAATCATAAAAATAGGTGAATTCACATAAAACCATTATATTAAGAGAAATTCAAAGCTTGCAACATCCCTCACTTCATATCTCATCTTCTTATACTTATGCTATCTCGAATGCATAGAATCAAAGCCTTCCAAAAGAGTTTCGAATTTTAGAAAAAATAAAAAAATTTCTACATCTTTGCTCGACATGTCACAAAAGCTAGCAGATTCATCAATTAAGGAATCTCTCACCCCCCAACCAAAACTCTACATTGTCCTCAATGTAATAAGATATGCAATATGTATGACATGAGAGCAATGACATAAAATAAAGTAGAGTGAGAAAGAGAGATATCACCTGAAGCATACAGTCCATGGCAAGATTAGCTTTTGGAGATGGATTACTTCACAACTAAATCAACTATCAAAGCAAATCCTAATGGGAAAGCATTCTAGCAAATCATCCTCCGTCATACTAGGAAGTTAATCCCAACAACTCATCCAAAAGCATAAAGTCAAGCAGAATCATTAGATGGATCAAAAGGTTTCGCAGTAAGGTCATCCAATATCCTGCCTTGCAATGTACATGTCTGTGGGTGATCGAGATAAGCCACTTAAAATCCCAAAAAGGAAGTTCAGCGGGTTCCTTAATGTTTTCACCACATGTATAAGAGGAGACATCATCAGATTTATCAAGAAAAATATGTCTCCAATCAGATTTTCCTGGGCAATGATATTGCAAGTAAGGATCATCCTAGGGTTGGTGGAGTTCGGTATGCATGATCCACAAAGGTGTGGAAATCTGAATTGATTTTTCATCGCAAAAAGGTATGGTTTCCACATCCTTCTCTCGGCTAACGTCATATGCCGATACCGACTCAAAAAGTGTGACCATATCCCTTACCCTATCATCGTTCTCATCAAGGGAGTGAGTCACTTCTTCGTCTAAGGGACCGGAGTAAAAAGGTGAGAGGGACCCATTTTCCACAATAGAATTGATCATGTTTATTTCGTGGACCTCCTCATCCTCATCCTCTTGTTGGTTGTCAATATTAAAAGCATTTAATTCAATCGTCATATTGCCAAAAGACATTTGTATGCCCCCACTCCTACAATTTATGATAGCGTTTGATGTAGCTAGGAATGGGCGGCCAAGTATGACAGGAATTTGAGGGCCAATATTAACCATGGGTCGTGTGTCCAAGACAATAAAGTCCACCGGGTAGTAGACTTTGTCAACTTGGACAAGGACATCCTCAACCACCCCTCTAGGAATACGAATTGATCGATCAGCAAGTTCTAATGTGGTTTTGGTGGGTTTTAATTCACCTAAACCCAATTGTTCATAGACCGAAAAGGGAATTAAGTTCACACTTGCCCCTAGATCAAGTAAAGCATGTTTCACCCGGTGATCTCCAATCATACATGATATGGTCTGACAACCGGGATCTTTGTATTTCTTGGGCATCCCGTGGTTGATAATGGCACTCACATTCTCTGTCAAAAATGCCTTCTTTTGCACATGTATTTTTCTTTTAACCATGCAAAGGTCTTTTAAAAATTTTGCATATGACGGTATTTGCTTAATGGCATCCAACAGTGGGATGTTGATTTTGACTTGCTTGAAAACCTCCAAAAATTCCTGATATTTATCTTGAGGTTTGGCTGGAATCAAGCGTTGGGGGAATGGAGCAACTAGCTTATATTCTTTTAATGGCTCTTTTTCATTCATGGTGATGCTAGGTCCATCATCCTCTTTGGAAGATACCGGATCATTAGGCGTTGAAACCTTCACCGGATCAAATTTTTCAATGATTTTACCACTTCTAAGAGTGGTGATGGCCTTCGCATGTTTCATATGTTGGTTAGAAGAACTAGGCACGCTTATTTCGCATTGTTGTTTTGGATTTGGTACGGGTTGGGCTGGAAGCATCCCTTCCCTTGCGTTTAAGCGAGCCTTGATTTCCTCCACCGAACTTGTAAGCTCAAGCATTATCGTATGGTTGGATTGATTAATTTGAGCTTGTCCTTCTATGAATGCTTTCAAAGTATCCTCTATAGGCATTTGAGGTGGGGCCATTTGCATTGGGGGCCCCCTTTGAGGATTATTTTGATTAGCCGTGTTTCCATTCGCCCAATTGAAGTTTGGGTTGTTTCTCCAACTAGAATTGTTCGTGTTTTGATTTGGAGTACTGAAAGGTTGTTGATAACTATTCAAGGCATTCGATTGTTCAAATAAAAGTTCTCGAAACGCATAGATTGTTGGACAATCCGGCGTTTGATGCACATTGGAAGCACAAATACCACAAATAGTTTCAACAGCCCCCTTTTGTTGGGTTATATCCACCTTCTTTAGTTCCATCTCCTCGACCTTTCGTGTGAGTTTAGCCACTCTAGAACCTAGATCATCTTGCCCATCTAAAACATAAATTTCTCCTTTTTCCTTGGTTTGGGGTTGTTTTGAACTTGTTGGCTTAGATGTATCCCATGATTGTGTATTTTCAGCCAACATGTCAAAATAATCCCAAGCTTCCTCCGTTTCCTTGTTCATGAACTCCCCATTGCACATCATCTCCACAAATTGGCGCATGGTTGAGTTTAATCCATCATAGAAGAAACTAATCAACCTCCACCGTTCATAGCCATGATGTGGGCATGCGTTTAATAGCTCATTATACCTTTCCCAACATTGCAAAAAGGTTTCTTCTTCTTTTTGGGAGAAGTTCATTATGGCCCTTCGTAGTGCATTGGTTCGATGAGTAGGGAAGAATTTTTTAAGAAACTCCCTAGTCATCTCAGCCCATGTCCCAATAGACCTCGGCCTTAAGGAATGTAGCCATGATTTAGCCTTCTCTTTCAAGGAAAAAGGGAACAATTTAAGTTTTATTGCATCCTTGGTCACATTGTCATAGTTTATTGTGGTAATAACTTCTTCAAATTCCTTAATATGTAGATATGCGCTCTCAGAGTCGAGTCCATGAAATCTAGGAAGAAGTTGGATCAACCCCGGTTTAAAATCAATATTTCCCACATTGTGAGGGAAAATTATGCAAGAGGGAGTACTCGTCCTAGCTGGTTGTAAATAGTCACGTAAAGTTCTAGGTTGAGGTACATCCCCCACTTCATTCTCATCCAATTCAGTAAGGTTTGGGGCTGGATTTTGATTAACCCCTTGATTTGGTTGATTTTCAGCCATCTCTCTAGTAATTTCAGGAAAATTTTGACGTTTCCTAGCACGAGGCTCTCTATCAATCCCTTCAACAATTACTCCGTCCCTTACAAGTCGGTTATTATAAGTCCTAGCCCAATGTGGCATGCAAAACCAAAAAAGAATGAACAAAAAGGAAAAAGAATTCTTCCTTCCTTCCTTTACTCCTCTCTAGGACTTAAGCACAAGGTGTCTTGCAATGGCTAAGCCAGAAGCAAGGATAGAGACCGATTTCTCCTGGTCAATAGGGGTTCAAAGAACTCCCCACCCACTCTTTGAGTCTTTTGAGAAAAGTACAGAAAAAGAAGAAAGAGGAATAGGTTGAGAAGAGAAATCTCCGAGCACAAGGTGATCCAAGGTGGCAGAGCCGACCAATAGGAATCCAGGTGGGACAAGGCCTACCTTTCAGAGATCCAAAAGGAGTCTCCACCCACTCTACAAGAGATGAATATGATAGGAATGAGTAGGAGAAGAAGAAGAGTAAAGTTTGAACAATAAAACCTGATTTGTAAGTTAAGATGCCTTTTTCTTCTTCAACTTCCTAAAAATCCCTAGATTAGACCTATGTTAGAATCCTGCAAAAATCAAAACACAGTAAGTTAGTAATTAGAAGAAAACCTATTCTAGAAAGCAAAACAAATCCTAAACCTATCTTAACACAATCTCAACTAAAAGTTATTTCAGAAAATTCTAAAAATACCGCATAGAAATCCCCGGCAACGGCGCCAAAAACTTGTTCACTACCCAAGTGTAGGGTTGCGAAGTAGTAATAATTCGGAAAGACCGAGTATCGTTCCCACAGAGATTTATGTATGGGTATTCTCAGAATTTAACTAAAATAACTAGTAATTAAGATCCTATTAAGAACTAAAATTGAAAAATAGCAATTTGGGTTTAAACAGTGAGTAGTTAAGGTAATTTCAATCTAAAAGGCACTAGAGCGCCAAGGATCCACTTTTGATAAGTTTCAATGTATCAACACAACTAGGTCTCTCATAACTCAATCGGAATCAAATTCCTTTCTCTATCCGATTGGAATATAGAGCAGTTCAATCAACAATTATCTAAAACAAGTGCTTATTAATTGATTTGATTCCCACAACCATGCTCAGGCCTTGGGCATACTCAATTGTATAGGCCAAGCCTCTTTCCAATCTAGTTGAGATTCACAACCATAGTTTTCACCAACTCCTGTCACTAGACCTGATTACGACTCATGATTTGAACTCGAATTAAATCAAAATCAATCACTAAACAATTATTCCAGATTATATACAAAAGATAAGAACTTTAGTTGCATGAGTTCCCACATGAAAATCAGGCCATTGCATACAAGGCAATCAAAGCGTCTTCCATGCCCGGAGTCAATGGTAGATCAATGCACTACACAAGCATGAACAATGCTCAAAAGCTAAGATACTAAGTTAGGATCACTAAGAATCACATGAGCCCGGAGTCATCAAGAGATCAAAGTAGAAACCAACATAGTACTTGAATCAAACTCAAATTGAACTAAAATTCATCAATTAAAACATAAAAGGAAACCTAGGTTGCATCAATCCATAAAAAACGAATCAAAAGCTTCACCTCTTAGCCCTAGCTAAGAGGTTTTAGTTCATCTCTAACATCCTTGAACTAGAAGCCTCTAAAAACATGAAAAACTACTAAAACAGGAAGAAAACTAGAAATCCGAAGTAGAATCCGTCTCCTGAGCAATCCCCACGTCGTAGCCTCTCTTGATATGAAGAGAAGAGGTCCTTTTATAGCTTGGAGGAGTCCAATACACAAGAGAACTCCAGAAATTGCGTAAACTTATGCAAAAGCGCAGAAAAATCCGGAATCCTGAATTAGAATTAAGCTGTTTATGCTGGCCGACCGGTCTGGACCGGTCGGACTGGCCTGGCCGACCGGTCATGACCGGTCGGACTTGGAAATCCCCTTATCCAGCAGCTATGCTCGACCGATCTTGACCGGTCGGGCTGTGTTCCTAAACAGTCCATGAGCTCCAATGGTAGGCCGACCGGTCAAGACCGGTCGGGCTTGCTTGGCTGACCGGTCAGCCGACCGGTCTGGCTTCTTTTTCTCTCTATTTCTTTCTTTCTTCCTTCTTTTCACTTCTCTCCTTGCCTTGGCTTTCTTTGGTCCTTCTTTTCTCTTCATCCTATGGTCTTCAATGCTCTTAAGGAGCTACATTTAGCCTTCAATTGGTGACATCTCCATCTTGTTCCTACAATCACAAATCACGCCTTAGAATAGTCCTTTAAACATGTAAACCGTGCATAATGAGTGATGAATTGGGGTTAGAATATGCACAATTAAGAGCTCAACAGTTGGCTATCGGGCGGATGCATCATGATCTGGTTATAATCGGAATAGGCATCCATAAAACTGAGCAGAGCATGCCCAGTTGTTGAATCGACCAGCTGGTCGATTCGCGGGGTCGGGAAGCTATCTTTGGAGCACGCTTTGTTCAAATCCGAAAAGTCGACGCGTATTCTCCATTTGCCATTAGCTTTTCGAACGAGAACTACGTTCGTGACCCATTCCGGGTAGTCAACTTCTTTTATGAAATTGACCGTGAGCAGCTTCTCGACTTCAGCCTTGATTGCCATTTGCCTTTCTGCAGTGAAGGCACATCGGTGCTGGTAGACGGGTTTATGCTTCGGGTCAACGTTCAGACGATGTGCGATGACACTGGGGTCAATGCCGGGCATGTCTTGGTGAGACTAGGCGAACACATCTTGGTATTCGGTGAGGAAACGGATCAAATCTCCCCGAAAGATGCTCCTCAAAGAGGATCCCACGTAGACAACTTTGGACGAGTCGCCTTCAGTTAAGTGAATCGCCACTGTCTCTTCCCTGGGAGTTCCTGATTGGAGAGCATTCTCTCTTGGGTCCAACGAGGTATCCGTAGGGGAGTTGGGTGAATCCTATGCTACCTCATAACTGGCGTCGTTTGTGCTTTCTTTCAGTCTTGTAGGGCAATCTCATAACAAGACCAGGCTTCTCTTTGATTTCCTCATACAACCCCAACACCATTCGGGGTAGGAAATTTGACGCACAAATACAAGGGATGTAAAGTAGCCCTAACCTTATTAAGCGATGGTCACCCCAAAATGGCGTTGTATGCTGATCTTCGATCTACCACAAGGAAATTTATGAAGATAGTCGTCTTCGCTGGGTTCTCACCAAAGGTGACTGGAAGGTCAATGCTTCCTTCAGGTGTCACCACTTCGCCCCTGAAGCTGATGAGGGGAGTTGAGACTGGCTTGAGCAGGCTTCTGGCGAGTGCTATTTTGTTGAAAGCCTCCAGGTAGAGTATATCAGCAGAGCTACCTGTATCCATCATAATACGATGAGTCAGATAGTTTGATACCTTTAGCCCGACTACGATGGAGTCTTCATGAGGGAAGTGAATCCCCTCTGCATCTTCGAGGGAGAAAGAGATTGAAGGACGACTGGACTCTGATGTATCGGGAGTTCGTTCCAGCCAGTAAATATGCTGGGGCTTCTTGGATGCCTTACGGGTATATGCTTTTCTTGAAGCTTGAGAATCTACTCCGTAAGCCGGTCCTCCGGCAATGGTCTGAATCTCCCCGGTAGGTTCAGCGTTTTCTTGTGAAGTATGTCGATGAGGTGATTTCTTCTGATGTGTCGGGGCTTCCCTCCTTTTAGGTGAACAACCTTGTCGGACAACATAATCTTGAAGGTGACCTTTTCGAATAAGAGCTTCGATGTGATCACGTAAAGATATACAGTCTTGGGTGTTGTGCCCATGATCTTTGTGGAAATAACAAAACTTGCTCTTATCTCTTTTCTCAGGATTAGATTTGATCTTTATGGGCCATTTCACATATGGTTTATACTTGATCTCCATTAGCACCTTTTCTGGAGGCCGGTTGAGGGGAGTGTAGTTATGGTACTTACCAGAGTAGACTTTCTTGGGAGAGTGGTCTCACCGGTCGCGCCGATATTTCTTATCCGAAGGAGAGATTTCCTCCAGCTTGCGCTTCTTGCCCTGTATACCATGACACGCTAGAGCAACTTCTTCTGTGTTGATATACTTCTGAGCTTTAGCTTGGAATTCTGTCATAGTCTTAGGAGAATTCTTATCCAAAGCGAACCTGAATTTTTCGCTTGTAATTCCGGCTATTAGGGCCGTGAGGCCTTTCTCTTCGGTATAACCTTCAGTTTGGATGGCTTCGGCAGTTTTATCATTTCCCCATGCTTCTGTTAGTACACCTTTTGTTGTCAATTAGCGTGTTGGTTGGTCACGTCTTGTCGTGTGAGCCTCGGTCGAAGAATTGAAGATCAAGACTTGAAGATTATGCTTCTTCCATTGCTCAAGCTCATGCTGAAACAAGATCTCAGGTAAGTTGCATATAGATCGACCATAGGAAATCCAAAACATCAAAGAATGGCGTAACGACTAACATATCCTATCCCATTCCCTCTCGACCCTTGCACAAGTTGATCAAACTTGTGGTCCATGGTTGGTGCTAAACGTAATTGGAGATATGTCCATACATTGGACCCCATGCACCTCATCACTTCATAACTTGAAGTGATCCGCTGCTGTGTTGAAGAACTTGGTCCAGCAAACCCGCTGTGACAATCATCTAGACAGTGGCCAGGCTTCTCAACACGTCAGCAACCTTGCTGTGAAGAATGCAGATGGACAGCCGACCGGTCTTGACCGGTCGGCCAGGCTTTTCAAAGTAACAACAGAGGCTTGCTGTGATATATTTAGCAGTACAGCTGACCGGTCTTGACCGGTCGGCCAGGGAAATTATAAAGACAGCAACATTGCTATAATACGTTCAGATTGACAGCCGACCGGTCTTGACTAGTCGGACAACAATATAGAATCTGTCCAGCAAGCATAGCCGACCGGTCTTGACCGGTCGGCCTTCTTTCAACAAGTTGTCCAGCAAGTTCAGCCGACCGATCTTGACCGGTCGGCCTGTTTTCTCCAATTGATCCAGCAAGGTGAGCCGACCAGTCTTGACCAGTCGGCCTGTATTATTGAAAATCCTCCAGCAAGGGGGTCCGAACGGTCTCCAGCAAGGGGGTCCGACCGGTCTTGACCGGTCGGGCAGTCTCAAATATGGCCTTCTGATTTGAATGACGACCGGTCCGTCCGACCGGTTGAGACCCTTCTCTGACAGGTCGGTTGTGACCATTTTAGACCCGTTGGGGCCATCATTTGGGGCTCTATATAGCCATGACTTGTGGTCTTTCATGTCATGCATTCAACACCCTTCAAGAGCTAAGAGAGAGAGCTTTTACTCACATCCTCCTACCCTCTTTGCTCTTGTTCCCCTTGAGTTCATCATTCAAACCTAGCCATTAATGGCTTATCAATGAGTATTCAAAGCTCGGTTTGAAGTATGAACTCAAGACCTTCATTCACGGCTGACCTACCTTCGGAATATATTTATGAGGTCATTTATAGCCATTGAATGTTTGTAGTTTGGTAGTTCCCTCATTACCATTGCATTGAATAGGCAAGAGGAACTAGACCAACTCTCTCCCAACTACCCGGCATCAACATAACCTCATCATTTGCATTGGTAGCTGATCTTGGGAGCACAAAGAGAAGCTGAAGCACGTAGAGCTGAAGCTACTCATCAAAGGCATCGAATCGGGGCTCAATCGTCTAGGTATGTCTAGTATTTGAGAGTGCATTTATTGAATCTCTATTCCCTGGATTGGAAAACTCCGGCGGGA
Organism: Liriodendron chinense; assembly: GCA_003013855.2. Lineage (NCBI taxonomy): Eukaryota > Viridiplantae > Streptophyta > Magnoliopsida > Magnoliales > Magnoliaceae > Liriodendron > Liriodendron chinense. The sequence goes on along the minus strand of ML058490.1, from coordinate 52,558 downwards.
GTGTACGTGACCATCCTTAAATTAGGATTGGTGAGAATTTGAGATCCAAACTCGTCAAGTCCCTGGATTGGGCCATCGGCGGATGGTAAACGTGGTCCTAGATCAAAGGATGTCAAGGTTGATGGTTAACCTGATTTAAAACCAAGACTATAGTGAAATTCGGTGGTCTCATAGGTTAAGACCGTGAACTGGGAGTGGAGTAGGGAAACCGAACCACTATAAATCGCTGTGCATTGTGAGATTGAATGATTGCTATGTGTTGAATGGTTTAGTCAATCATGAATGCTAACTGTTTGATGAAATGCCTATGATAGTCCTTGCTTACAAATTGCTCATATAAATGCCTTGAATGTTATTGTGATAATCTTAGTTGATAAGATTGACTTGATTAGTTTTTAATTGTAATTGGAATTTAAAAAGTCCTATTCACCCCCCTCTAGGACATTAGGCATATCTCCAAGTATCTCTATCAGCGGTAAAACCGCAATTTCAATTGGTATCAGAGCGGGTTCCTCCGCTCATGTTTAAAAGTCCGGAGTGAGATCCTAAGAGAACTTGAAAATATGTCTAGAGAGGACTCTTCATCCGTTACTAAGCCTCCCTTTTTTTATGGGTCAAACTATCCATACTGGAAAGCCCGAATGTGCATCTTCTTGGAATCTATTGATTCAGATGTTAGAGACATGATTGATATTGGATATAAACCCCCAATGGACACTATATGTAAGGAAGGTGAACCGGATGTCCTCAAGCCAAGAGATAAGGCGATGTGGACCGATTATGATAAAGCTCAACGTGTTCATAATGCCAAAGGCCTGAATGCCATTTTTTTTCAGTATCTAAAGATGAATTTGGCCGGATTCAAAATTGCACAACAAGTAAGCAGGCATGGGACATTCTTGAAGTTACTCATGAAGGAACAAGCATTGTTAAAAACTCAAAACTTCAACGCCTCTCTACACAATTTGAAAACATTACTATGGAGGAGCATGAAACATTTACTGATTTCTATACCAAATTGAACAAGATCACAAATGAAATGTGGGGCTTGGGGGATCCTGTTCCGGAGTATAGACTATGTAGGAAAATTCTGACATCCCTACCGGAATGGTTCTCTTCCAAAGTTACTACCATAGAAGAATGTAGGGACCTAAATACCATGAAAGTTGAAGAATTACTAGGGTCCCTTCAAACCTATGAGCTAGGTTTTAAAACTCCCTCCAAATCCAAAAGTACAGCCCTGAAATCTTCTCACAAGAAACAAGAATCTGAATGTGGAAGTGAGGAAGATCCAGACGTAGAAGAAATGACACTTATGGCGAAGAAATTTAAAAAATTCTTCAAAACTATGGAAAATACTTCTAGAAGGAAACCCTACCAGAAGGGTAAACCTTTTGACTCTAAGAACAACAAAGGAAAATTTGTTAAGTCAAAAGATCCTCAATGCTACAAGTGTAGAGGATTTGGTCACATTGCATCCGAGTGCACCAATAATAAAGCCAAGAAAAAGGCAATGGCGGCTACATGGGATGAGACTGAAGAATCTGAATCAGAATCAGTCATATACCAAAGTAAGGAGGAGCAAGGTTCAATCAGAATTTTAATGGCCTCCATTACTGATATTGTGCCTCAAATTGAGCCCATTGTAAAGATCACCGGAGACATTGATGATCATGAATCCTCTAACACTGAAAATGATTCCTTGAGTGATGATGAGAATGAGGTGGAAGGCCTTCAGGAGGTATATAACGAACTATACATTGAAAATATAAATACCATAAAAAAGTTGGGCCAAATGAAGGCTGAAAATGACAAACTGATAAAAAATCTTGACGGATTGAAAATAGAGAATCAAAAGATGGGTCAAGATCTAGAAGAGCTAAAAAGGAAGAATGATGAGCTTGAACAAGAAAAGAAAAAGCTCATAAGTGGTGAATCTCTAGACAAGCATGCTAGACTTGAGAAAGTGTTCGCTCGCCTCAAGTGTAAGGCTGCGATGTAGTAATAAAAACTCGGTAAGACCGAGGTCGATCCACAGGGAAATAGTGACAGCTCCCAAATCACTCCAGCAACTCAGTTTTTAAAAGAAATCAGATTTAATAGAGTGTTTACTTAAAACAGGAATTTAATGAAAAATCAGAGATAAAGTACTAAGCCTTTCAAGGATCCACTTGTAGCAATCCTATGTCAATTCAGTCAATCCAAGTAGAGAACACAACTAGATTTGAAGTCCTATCTCTCATCTAGTTGGAGAATAAAGCATTCACATACATTCCATCATATTCAAGTTGAACTTCCAAGTTCTAGTTCCATTCAATCAATACAAAACTCAAAACTATAGCCTGCGGAGTAACAGCCATGCCTCTGGACTATGGCCTGCTCAAGGATTACTATAATCTGACTTTAGAAACACACATGATAATCTCAGAGAATTAAAAGGAATTCATGTCCGGGGCACATAAACTCAGATAAAACATCTCAAACTATCATTATTTGGAACTAAACCATGCAAAAATCCAAACTTGAATGTAAATTACTTGAATTAAACTGAAATCAACATAGTATTAGCTACAAGCTTCACCTCTCAGCCTTAGCTGAGAGGTTTTAGCCGAGCATAGTCATGCTACAACTAAAAACTCTGAAATAAAGCATAAAAATAGAAAAACCCGAATAGGAGAGTTGCAGACGCTCCACAATCGCCTTCACCCTCCAAACTCACGTTCCCTAGCTTCTCTGATACCTTAGGGAGAGCCCCTAGGTGGCCTTTTATAGCAACAAACCTCCCTTGCGTCGGATTCTGCGAAAGACTACGCATTGCGCAATGTTTTTCGGAGTCCTGAATTAGAAAGGAATCCTCTTACGCAGGGCCGACCGGTCGTGACCGGTCGGACTGATGTTTTACACATTCCAGGGGTTGCTGCCGACCGGTCAAGACCGGTCGGACAGACCTGTCCAATATATCCAGCGTGCCTACCCGACCGGTCATGACCGGTCGGGCTCGTTCCTGCGTTGTCCAGTGCATACAGCCGACTGGTCCTGACCGGTCGGGCTCTGCTGTCCAGCCTCCAATGCTCATGGCCGACCGGTCATGACCGGTCGGCCTGTTTTCCCCTTTTATCAGCAACTGTGGCTGACCGGTCAAGACCGGTCAGCCCTCTTCACATTGTTCTTCTTTCTGTCTTTTCTTCTCTTCTTTCCCTCTTTTTCTTCTCCTTGCTTTCTTCTATCTTCAATTCTCTTTCGTCCTTCATGCAAAAGCTCCAAAAGCTTTCTCTTCATCCCAATTGAATGAAGTCCGCTCTCATCCCTTGTAAACACAAAACATGTGTTAGGTAGGCCTTTAAACCATGAAAATCATGCAAACCATGTAGTGTAATGGGCAATGCAATGTATAAATTGGAGGTTCAACACACTCCCCAACCAGCTTTTTGCTAGTCCCGAGCAAAACATGCGTGAAAACAATTTCAAACCTCCAAACCCAACTCTCTTCCAGAAACCATGATTCTACCCACTCCAAGATGTATAAGTATAAAATTTGGAAAAATTAGGTGATAGAAGCTGAACCCTTGGACTCTCAAAACATAAAAGGTGTCTACATGAAATTCCCGCTGATTGATTGATAAATAGAAGAACTCGAACAAATTCAACCTAGTGTGCATAGTGAAAGTTCATCCCATGAGTTCCTGGGATCATCTTCTTCATAGATTAAGTAAACCAAGGATTTTAAGGTGCACAGAGCAACAGCAAGCCTATGACAGGAATTTGCCTTACCGTCCTTCCGACGGCTTTCACACTACGTCCCATTTCCGGCTTTGGTTACGGTTTGACCATCCCCCGGTTGGTAATAGGTAGCCCTTTTCGGAATTTTCCACCATTTTTCTTTCCTTCCCGATTTCATCCTTTCTTTCCCTTTTCTTTTAAATTAGATAGGATTTTTAGAAATCCATATCTTCTGTTATTTTCCCATGGACAAGGATGGACAAAATACCCCGGCTTGGCTGCTCAACACCTTTAAATCAAAGTCTAGCTAATCCACAAATCACATAAACCTGTCACTCATGAAAATCGTGTAATGTGAACTTGGTGTAAAGGTGTTCAAATTTTTCTATCAATCACAACAATAGGGGAACTATCATATAAAACCATTATGTTGGAAGAAATTCAAGACTACAACATCGCACGCTTCGTATCTCCTCCTCTTATACTCATAGCATCTCAAATGTATAGAAACAAGATTTTCTAAAAGAGTTTTGAATTGTTAGAAAATTCAAAAAATTTTTGTGCATCTGAAGCTCGAAATGTTGCAATATGCTAGATGAGGGATCTCATCTCACCCCCCAACCAAATCTTGCATTGTCCTCAATGTAAAAATATAGTCAATTAGCACGAACATGAGAGCAATGGCAAATAATGAGAGAGTGAGAACCATAGTACCTGATAGAGCGATCATGGAATTCTCCAACCCAACAACTAAAACCTAATAAAACAGAAGAACAAAACTAAACCTACCTATGCTATACCTCCATCAGACTAGGAGATCAATCATCCTGATAGACAGGATCATTCAGGGACATGGACATGTCCTCTGAATCAAATTTCTCAACGAATGGTTTAAGGCGTTGTCCATTAACTTTGAAACAGTCACCATTCGCTGCATTCTCAATCTCAACAGCCCCATGAGGAAAAACTTCTTTGACAATATATGGGCCGGTCCATCGAGATCGTAATTTTCCCGGAAAAAGATGAAGTCGGGAATTATACAAGAGCACTTTCTGTCCTTCATGGAAAGATTTCCTTAAGATGTGCTTGGCATGAAAGGCCTTCATCTTGCTCTTGTAAATTCTCGAATTCTCATATGCATCGTTCCGGATCTCATCAAGCTCATTTAATTGAAGTCTGCGAAGCGAGCTAGCCTTGTCAATGTCAAAATTTAAAGCCCGAATTGCCCAATAGGCTTTGTGTTCTATCTCCACAGGCAAGTGGCAAGCTTTCCCATAGACAAGTCTAAAAGGGGACATTCCAATGGGTGTCTTGTAGGCAGTACGGTGAGCCCAAAGTGCATCATCTAATCGTAGGGACCAATCCTTGCGATCCGGTCTCACCGTCTTTTCTAAAATCTGCTTGATTTCCCTATTGGAGATTTCAGCTTGCCCACTTGTTTGTGGGTGGTATGGGGTGCTCACTTTGTGCCTAATACCATATTTCTTTATCAAAGTTTCAAAAGGTCTATTGCAAAAGTGAGAACCACCATCACTAATAATGGCTCGAGGCGTCCCAAATCTAGAAAGTATGTTTTCTTTGAGAAACTTGAGAACCGTACGATGATCATTGGTTTTACATGGGATAGCCTCTATCCATTTAGACACATAGTCTACGGCAAGCAGAATATAGACATGCCCAAAAGATGAGGGGAATGGTCCCATGAAATCGATGCCCCAACAGTCAAAGACTTCAAGATGTTGAATTGGGGTGAGAGGCATCATATTTCGATGGGATAATCCTCCTAGCTTCTGGCAGCGCTCGCACGCTTTGCAAAACTCCTGGGTGTCCTTAAATAACGTGGGCCAATAAAAACCACATTGCAGAATTTTTGCAGTTGTTTTCTTGGCTGAAAAATGACCCCCACATGCTTGATCATGAAAAAAGGAGATGACTGAATTGTGTTCATCATCGGGGACGCATCTCCTTATAATTTAGTCTGGGCAATATTTAAACAATAGAGGTTCATCCCAGAAAAATCTGCGCACTTCCCTTAGAAATTTACGTTTGTCTTGCGCAGTCCAATGAGTCGGCATCGCACCTGTGGAAAGATAATTGGCTATATCAGCGTACCATGGTGGATGCATAGCAACAAAGAGTTGCTCACCAGGGAATGAGTCCTCAATAGGTGACTCGTCAATGGAATTTGGTAGGACTAGGCGGGATAGATGATCCGCCACCACATTTTCTACCCCCTTCTTATCTTTGATCTCCAAGTCGAATTCTTGAAGGAGTAGGATCCATCTTAACAAACGGGGCTTAGCATCCTTCTTAGAAAGAAGGTATTTCAGCGCCGCATGATCCGTATAAACAATAACTTTGGATCCTATTAAGTATGGCCTGAATTTGTCCAAGGCAAAAATGACAGCTAGGAGCTCTTTCTCCGTAGTCGAATAATTAACTTGGGCAGGATTCAAGGTCCTACTTGCGTAGTAGATGACATGGGGCTTTTTATCTTTCTTTTGGCCTAATACCGCCCCAATAGCAAAATCGCTCGCATCGCACATCAACTCAAAAGGAATGGACCAATCTGGTGGTTGCATGATAGGAGCGGTTGTCAACATGTCTTTTAGCTTTGAAAAAGCTAATTGACATTCGGCACTCCACTCAAATTGGTTCTCCTTTTGTAGAAGGTTGCATAAAGGCCTTGAGATGTGACTAAAGTCCTTTATAAACCTTCGATAGAAACCGGCATGTCCAAGGAAGGACCGCACATCGCGTATGCTTTTGGGTGGTGGTAGATTGGAGATTATATCAACTTTTGCCCGGTCTACCTCTATTCCATTGGACGAGATGATATGTCCAAGGACTATTCCTCTTTGTACCATGAAATGACACTTTTCCCAGTTTAGTACAAGTTGCTTCTCCTCACACCTCATCAAAACCAACTTCAAGTGCTTGAGACACTCATCAAATGTACAACCAAAAACCGAAAAGTCATCCATGAATACCTCAAGAAACTCACCCACCATATTTGAGAAAATACTCAACATGCATCGTTGGAATGTGGCGGGTGCATTGCATAACCCGAATGGCATCCTTCGGTAAGCGAAGGTACCAAACGGGCATGTAAATGTGGTTTTCTCTTGGTCTTCCGGAGCTATCTCAATTTGGTTGTATCCGGAATAGCCATCTAGGAAGCAATAATAGGAATGACCTACCAATCTCTCCAAAATTTGATCCATAAATGGGAGAGGGAAGTGGTCTTTCCTAGTAACTGTGTTGAGCTTCCTATAATCAATGCACATACGCCAACCGGTAGTCATCCTCGTTGGTATAAGTTCGTTGTTGGCATTCTCAATGATGGTAATACCGGATTTCTTAGGGACAACTTGGGTAGGACTCACCCATTGGCTATCTGAGATGGGGTAGATAATACCCACATCCAATAGCTTCAACACCTCGGCTTTGACAACCTCCATCATGTTTGGATTTAGCCGTCTTTGAGGTTATCTAGTCGTTTTGGCATTTTCTTCAAGGTGTATTCCGTGCGTGCAAACCGAAGGATCTATCCCTTTGAGATCCGCTATTGTCCAACCTATGGCTTCCCTATGTTCTTTGAGTAACTCAATCAACTTGAGCTCTTGGTCCTTCTCAAGGTGGGAGGCAATGACAACTGGGAATGTTTCCTCTTGACCCAAATATACGTATTTAAGCTCGGATGGCAATGGCTTGAGGTCAAGTTTTGGTGATTTGATGTTAGACGGTAGAGGCCTTGATGTGGTTGGTGGTAATTTCTCAAAATGGGGCCTCCACCGGCTAATATCTACCACCGGTCTTTCTATATTTAATGCCTGCACAATCTCACTAATGATGGGATCTTCAAAATCCATGAAATGTGCTAAGCATGTCTCCAAGCTTTCTAGTGGTTCAAGTTGGAGGAGTTCTTCTTCTTCAAAAGTTTCGAGCATGTTCACATCGAAGAACTCATCATCATCGACATCCCTATGTCTTTTGCCCAAATGAAACACATTCACTTCTAGTGTCATGTTTCCAAAAGATAGTTGCATCACCCCATTCCGGCAATTGATGATTGCGTTTGATGTGGCAAGGAATGGGCGGCCTAGGATTACCGGTATTTGGGTGCTAGCATCCAAAACTGGTTGTGTGTCCAAGACTATAAAATCTACCGGGTAGTAGAATTTGTCAACTTGGACTAGAACATCCTCAACTATCCCCCTCGGTACACGAATAGATCTATCAGCGAGTTGCAACGTGGTTTTGGTGGGTTTTAATTCACCAAGACCCAATTGCTCATATACCGAGTATGGGATCAAGTTCACACTTGCCCCCAAATCTAACAAGGCACGTTCAATCCGGTAGTCTCCAATGATACATGAGACGGTGGGACTACCGGGATCTTTGAATTTTGGGGGGGTCTTTTGAGTGAGGATGGCACTCACTTGCTCAGTTAAGAAGGCCTTTTGCTGCACATTATATTTGCGTTTTATTGTGCATAGGTCTTTTAGAAACTTGGCATAAGAGGGAATTTGTTTGATGGCATCAAGCAAAGGGATATTGATCTTGACTTGTCTAAAAATCTCTAGAATATCTTGAGAATTTGGGAGAGATTTTGGGGCAACCAATCTCGAAGGAAATGGTGCTACGGGCTTGTAAATGCGTTCCGGTTGTTGTGGGGCTAAGTTAGATCCATTTTCATCCTCAGAATTTACCGGATCATTAGGCTCATCGGCCTTCACCGGAATAGTTTTGTCAATTTGTTTACCACTTCTAAGGGTGGTAATGGATTTAGCTTGCTCCATGTTTTGGTTGGGAGGATTAGGGATGCTCACTTCATGTACTTGCTTTGGATTGGGCTGAGGTTGGGCCGGAAAGGTCCCTTCCCTAGCATTCAAGCGTCCCTTAATCTCATCAACCGAGACTTTCAGCTCTTGGAACATTTGCTGATTCGATTCATTTATTTGCGCTTGCCCTTGCATAAACATTTTCAAGGTATCCTCCAATGAGAATTGAGGTGGGGCCATATTTTGCATGGGTGGCCCTCTTTGGGAGTTAGTAGGATTGCCCGTAGGAGCATTCTTCCAACTGAAATTTGGGTGGTTCTTCCAACTCTCATTGTACGTATTACCTACCGGTCCATTGAAGGGCCGTTGATAACCATATGTGGCATTGGCTGTCTCTTGTAGCACTTCCTTAAATGCAGGAATTGTGGGACAATCTTGCGTAGCGTGTAAGTCGGTGAGACAAATCCCACATGTGGTTTCAACAGCTTCCTTGGACTTGGAAACTCCACTTTTGCTAAGTTCCATGGCTTCAACCTTCCTTGTGAGGTTGGCTATCCTTGCATTCACGTCGTCTTCCTCTTTAAGGACATAGATCCCTCCTTTCTCTTGAGTGGGCTTGGGGTTCTTGGGTTTATCTGAGGTATCCCAAGATTGGGCGTTTTCAGCCAACATGTCCAAGTAACTCCAAGCATCATCTGGATTTTTACTCATAAACTCGCCATTGCACATCATTTCCACAAATTGGCGCATATTGGAACTTAATCCATCATTGAAAAAATTTATAACTCGCCAACTCTCATAGCCATGATGTGGGCAAGCAAGCAGGAGTTCCTTAAATCTTTCCCAACATTGGAAGAAAGATTCACCTTCTTTAGTCGAAAAATTCATTATGGCTCTTCGAAGGGTGTTCATTTTATGAGCCGGGAAGAACTTTTTCAAGAATTCCCGGTTCATTTCAACCCATGACCCAATCGAGCGTGGTCTAAGAGAGTGAAGCCAATCTTTGGCTCTTTCTTTCAAAGTGAAGGGAAAAAGTTTAAGTCTGATTGTATCCTCAGAAACATTGGGATAATGCAAGGTGGCCAACACTTCTTCGAATTCTTGCAAGTGTAAGTATGGGCGGTCAGAGTCTAGCCCATGGAATTTAGGTAAAAGTTGAATTACACCCGGTTTTATGTCAAGGGTCCCACCGTTTGCTGGTAGAACTATGCAAGAAGGTGTAATTGCACGGGCAGGTTGTAGGTAATCCCGTAGTGATCTCATTGGAGGAACATTATGTACCTCATTCTCTCCTACTCCTTCCTGATTTGCATTTGTAGTTGGAGTAGGGGGGGGGGGGGGAGGATTCCTTACAGGTGTTTGATCCATACTCCCCAAACTTTCACAATGCTCTTGATAATTCCGGACTCGTCTATGGACTGACAATGGTCCAACTAAACCACATTCAGATTGGAGACGATTTGAGTGATTACGTTCCCAACGGGACATAAACCACTCAACCAGAAACTGAAACTAATCCTATCCTAGAAAACTAAAATCTGAAACTAATCTGAAAAAATTCTGCAGAAGCTAAGTTAGAAAGGTATCACCTGATGCGCTTGAACTAAAGAAGAATTCCTACAAAACAGAAAGAATTAGTTAGTTCTAAGAAAATCAGGAAGCCTATCTATTTCTACTTCTACAGCCACTGAATTATTTGAAAACCGCTATCTAATTTTCCCGGCAACGGCGCCAAAAACTTGTTCGCTCGCCTCAAGTGTAAGGCTGCGATGTAGTAATAAAAACTCGGTAAGACTGAGGTCGATCCACAGGGAAATAGTGACAGCTCCCAAATCACTCCAGCAACTCAGTTTTTAAAAGAAATCAGATTTAATAGAGTGTTTACTTAAAACAGGAATTTAATGAAAAATCAGAGATAAAGTACTAAGGCTTTCAAGGATCCACTTGTAGCAATCCTATGTCAATTCAGTCAATCCAAGTAGAGAACACAACTAGATTTGAAGTCCTATCTCCCATCTAGTTGGAGAATAAAGCATTCACATACATTCCATCACATTCAAGTTGAACTTCCAAGTTCTAGTTCCATTCAATCAATACAAAACTCAAAACTATAGCCTGCAGAGTAACAGCCATGCCTCTGGACTATGGCCTGCTCAAGGATTACTATAATCCGACTTTAGAAACACACATGATAATCTCAGAGAATTAAAAGGAATTCATGTCCGGGGCACATAAACTCAGATAAAACATCTCAAACTATCATTATTTGGAACTAAACCATGCAAAAATCCAAACTTGAATGTAAATTACTTGAATTAAACTGAAATCAACATAGTATTAGCTACAAGCTTCACCTCTCAGCCTTAGCTGAGAGGGTTTAGCCGAGCATAGTCATGCTACAACTAAAAACTCTGAAATAAAGCATAAAAATAGAAAAACCCGAATAGGAGAGTTGCAGACGCTCCACAATCGCCTTCACCCTCCAAACTCACGTTCCCTAGCTTCTCTGATACCTTAGGGAGAGCCCCTAGGTGGCCTTTTATAGCAACAAACCTCCCTTGCGTCGGATTCTGCGAAAGACTACGCATTGCGCAATGTTTTTCGGAGTCCTGAATTAGAAAGGAATCCTCTTACGCAGGGCCGACCAGTCGTGACCAGTCGGACTGATGTTTTACACATTCCAGGGGTTGTTGCCGACCGGTCAAGACCGGTCGGACAGACCTGTCCAATATATCCAGCGTGCCTACCCGACCGGTCATGACCGGTCGGGCTCGTTCCTGCGTTGTCCAGTGCATACAGCCGACCGGTCATGACCGGTCGGGCTCTGCTGTCCAGCCTCCAGTGTTCATGGCCGACCGGTCATGACCGGTCGGCCTGTTTTCCCCTTTTATCAGCAACTGTGGCTGACCGGTCCCTCTTCACATTGTTCTTCTTTCTGTCTTTTCTTCTCTTCTTTCCCTCTTTTTCTTCTCCTTGCTTTCTTCTATCTTCAATTCTCTTTCGTCCTTCATGCAAAAGCTCCAAAAGCTTTCTTTTCATCCCAATTGAATGAAGTCCGCTCTCATCCCTTGTAAACACAAAACATGTGTTAGGTAGGCCTTTAAACCATGAAAATCATGCAAACCATGTAGTGTAATGGGCAATGCAATGTATAAATTGGAGGTTCAACAGAAAGAACTCAAAGAGGCGAACACTGAAATTGATCGTCTTAAGTGTCAAGTCATTGACTCTAGAAGACGGTTCGCCCAAGGAGAAGAAAACCTTAAAAAACTCTTAGGTGTTGTAAGATACCAAGGGACAGAAGAGGTTTGGGCTATGACAGTCACACTTCAAAAACTACCTCAGTCCATTCGATTGTAAGAAAAGATCATGGTGCATCAGGGAGTAAAACTAGAGCATCTCCTGTCTGCCATGCTTGTGGAGACATTGGTCACTTAAAATTTGAGTGCTTGGTATTCAAAAATTCGGTCAGAAACTTGAAAGGTAAATTTTTACCGACCGGGAAAAATGTCCAAGCTAATTGGAATCCTCCCATGCATTCTTCACCAAAGAGGGGAAACATTCGAAAGAATTATCCTGCTTTTCTTAGGAAGGACAAGAGGATGGATGAACTGTTGGAGCAAATTAAAATGCTGAATTTAAAAACTGCTCCTGTTGCGTGAAAAAGAAAAATCTGATTCTCCCAAGAAAACTAGAGAATCTCACCATAAGAACATTTCTCATAAAAGGACAACAACTAAATGGGTTGTAAAGAACAAGTGTTTGGTCATTCATACTGCCTTAAAAGCTGGGAATACCCCTAGATGGTACTTGGATAGTGTTTGCTCTAGACACATGACAGGTGATAGATCTCAATTTTGTGCATATGACGAATTTGATGGTGGGTCTGTCACATTTGGTGATGGGAGCATAGCTAAAATTATTGGTAAAGGAACCATCACAGGGCCAGATTTGCCCGAAATTGAAAATGTGCTGTATGTTGATGGCCTTAAACACAACTTACTGAGTCTCACAGATTTGTGATGAAGAGCACTCAGTAAGCTTCTCCAAAGATATGTGCTGTTAATGTCAGATTTTGTAACGAGATCCTCCGGCTTTTCTCCTTCGTTCCAGGAGGGATTTCCACCACCAGACCTGAAGCAAGACAGCGAATAAGGGTGGCTGGGGACCAGCCGTTAGCCCTCCGACGCTTAAGTTAGGCCACAGAAGAGAAGCCAAGCAAAACGGGACCAAGATTGAATGATGAGTACCTACCTCCTCTTCAAGGGAGCCATCCCCTTATATAGATCTGAAACAATCCAATCTGTTACGTGAGATGTCGAAATCCCGTTGATGTCGCATACGATACTGAGAATTCGCTGATTTCATGGGATAAGATCCTATCTTTTTAGTCAGATCCAACCCAATGATTTATTCCAACAATCACGCCCCTAGATGGTAATCCCTTGAAATCCGGCTGGATCCGGCCGGAAGCCATAGTTGGAGTCATAGCCTCCGAAAAGGAAGGAGACGCCCGTAGCTGGGAGTCATGGCCTCCGAAAAGGAAGGAGACGCCCGTAGTAAAGCTGCTCGCAGGTTAAAATGTGGTCGCGAGTCCAAGTACATATTTTGGGTGTAATGTCTTTCAACGACTTGTGAGAAGGTCTGCTCGCGAATCGAGCTTTGCCGTATTTGACTATCGGTTATGAAGACTCGGGACTTGCGAATAGCTGCTCCGTATTTTTCAATCTATGACTCTTGATCAGGTGATCTCGAGAGTCGAATGGACGTCCCGCACCTATCGAACATTCGACTCTCGATCAGCTAATCTCGAGAGTCGAATGGACGTCTCGTACCTATCCAACATTCGACTCTCGATCAGATAATCTCGAGAGTCGAATGGACGTCTCGTACCTATCCAACATTCGACTCTCGATCAGATAATCTCGAGAGTCGAATGGACGTTTTGGGCATTTCCGCGTGAAATCTTATCTCCATCATTTTGCCTATAACATGTGCAAGATCCTGAACTCCACAGGAAAATTAGTCATGAAAGGTCTACACATAGGAGACAACTGCTATGTCATTGAAAATCACAACAATTCAAGCTCCTCCACCATGTGTCACGTGGCCGTTCAGGATGAAACAGAACTATGGCACCATCGACTCGGTCATGTACATTATAGAAATCTGTTTTAAACTGAGTCAGAAAAATCTGGTGAGAGGTCTACCCAAGATGGGTAAAAGACCAAATGCCATGTGCGTCGCATGCCAAAAAGGTAAATAAATTAAGGTTGCACACAAGAGAACCTCTATCCTGGTCACATCAAAACCATTTGAAATGCTACACATGGACCTAGTTGGTCCTACCAGGGTACTTAACCAAGGTGGAAAACGATACTTCTTTGTAGTCGTTGATGATTACTCTAGATTCACATGGGTCGCCTTCCTAAGAGAAAAATCTGACACTTTTGGTGAATTCCAAAAACTAGTGAAGCGACTTCACAATGAGAAATGATACATGATAGCAAGAATCAGGAGTGATCACGGCGGTGAATTTGAAGATCATCGTTTGAAGGCATTATTTGATGAATTGGGTATTCGTCATGAGTTCTCAACATCCAAAACATCTCAACAAAATGGGGTTGCTGAAAGGAAAAATAGAGTGTTGTTGGATATGGCTACAGTTATGCTTAATAATAAAAATCTTACTCAAAATCTGTGGGCCGAAGATGTTAACACTGCCTGCTATATTATTAATCGAGTTTATTTAAGGGCAGGTCTAAACAAAATAACTAATGAACTGTGGTGTGGAAAGACATCAAATGTAAAATACTTTAAGGTCTTTGGTAGTACATACTATATTCTGAGAGACCGAGAAAATTTGGGAAAGTTTGACTCCAAAAGTGATGAGGGTATCTTCTTAGGATACTCATTAAATAGTAGAGCTTTTCGTGTCTACAACCTTCGAACCTCATCAGTTCAAGAGTCAATCAATGTGACTGTGGATGATAGCTTGGATAAATCTGTGTCTCCAGGTGATGAAGAAGAAGATGAGGGAATATGCGAGATAGGTAAATCTGATAAACAACCCTCATCTCCAAATGCCCCCACTGCTCCTGGTGATGTACAAATTGTCAAGGATCACCCCCTTAATCAAATCATTGGGGATCCTAGCATTGGTGTCAAAACCAGGAGACAGTTGGAGGCAGTCAATAGTCACCTGTGTTTCACATAAAAAATAGAATAAAAAAATGCCGATGAAGCTCTAAATGATGAATTCTGGATCCTTGCAATGTAGGAAGAGCTTCAACAATTCATTAGAAATGAAGTGTGGTATCTGGTCGACAGGCCGGAAAGGAAAAATGTTATTAGAACCAAATGGATTTTCAAGAATAAATCCGATGAATCTGGGAATGTAATACGAAATAAGGCTCGGTTAGTGGCTTAGGGATATTTACAAATTGAAGGCATTGATTTTGATGAAACATTTGCCCCTGTAGCCAGACTCGAGTCTATTAGAATTCTTATGGCTGTTGCTTGTGCGTTAAAGTTCAAACTATTTCAAATGGATGTAAAGAGCACCTTCTTGAATGGTATTCTTGATGAGGAAGTGTATGTTGAACAACCAAAAGGATTCATTGATCCTAAGTATCCTCACAAAGTGTACCGGTTGAAAAAGGCGCTTTACGGACTCAAGCAAGCACCCCGTGCATGGTATGAACGCTTAACTCATTTTCTTGTAGACCATGATTTTACTAGGGGGAGCGCTGACAAAACTCTATTTATTAGAGAAGCCGAGAATTCTGTGTTAATTGCCTAGATTTATGTGGATGACATGGTTTTTGGATCCACATGTGAGAAAATGTCCATCTCCTTTGCTAAATTAATAACATCTGAATTTGAGATGAGTATGGTAGGAGAACTTAACATGTTTCTAGGGCTTCAAGTAAAACAACTTGCATCAGGTATATTCATTACTCAAGCCAAATATGCTAAAGACCTTGTTAAGAGATTTGGCTTAGACTCTGGTCGTTCCTACATTACACCTATGAGCACCACTGTTAAACTATCAAAAGACCTTGCAGGGAAAAGTGTAGATCAACATCTTTATAGAATCATGATTGTAATCTTCTTTATCTCACTGCTAGTAGACCAGATATTGCTTTTAGTGTAGGTGTTTGTGCTCGGTTTCAGGCTGATCCCAAAGAATCTCACCTTACCGTTGTTAAACGGATCATCCGATTTGTTGGATGCACTACCGAATACGGTCTTTGGTACCCTTTTGATTCATCTACAGATATTGCAGGGTATTCAGATGCCGACTGGGCTGGTAACATGGATGATCGTAAATCAACCAGCGGTAGGTGTTTTTATGTTGGAAATTGCCTTGTGGTGTGGCATAGTAAGAAACAAAACTCCATCTCTTTATCCACAGCCGAAGCAGAATACATTGCTGCTGGTAGTTGTTGTGCCCAATTATTATGGATGAAACAAACCATGACCGATTATGGGATCAACCAAGGCACAATGACTCTATTTTGTGACAATACTAGTGCTATAAATATATCAAAAAATCCAGTTGAGCACTCGCGCACTAAGCACATAGATATTAGGCACCATTTTATTCGAGAATTGGTTGAAGATCACATAATATCTCTCGAACATGTGCCTACCGAGAATCAGCTAGCTGACATCCTAACGAAACCTTTGGACTCGGTTCGCTTTGTGAACCTTTAGAAGTCCATTGGTGTTGGATGTGTCTAGTTTATCTAACAAGTGTATGTTTTGCAGGAAAAATCTGAGGATTAAGCCTCTCTTTCTGATCTTTATAGGTATATCTGAGGATTTTTGCCTCTTTTCATTGCTTTCTACGAAAATTCGGGATCATAGTCCCAATTCTTGTCCTCTATCGATAAATCTGGACCTTAAGGGTCCCTCATTTTGTGTTAAGTTGTACCTTGGTACACCATGACCGTGGATGTTGTATCCTTGGTATGGGTACTTGGTTTTAAATGATAATGGTCTGTCCAAAGGACAGACTCTCTATCCAGCTAATCCAGTGCAGGATTCCTGTCAAAAGTATAAAAAATCTGCCTGCCGACCGGCCAGCCGACCGGTCAAGACCGGTCAGGCGTCTCCCAAACCTGTCTGGACTCAATCGCTTACGCCATCCGACCGGTCAAGACCGGTCGGGCTGTGAAGAAAATGCTGCTGGAGTCCCTTTTCTCGTCCCACGACCGGTCACGACTGGTCGTGTGTCACCAGTCCAGCGAGCCTGTGCATCAGCCGTCCGAAAGGGGGGGTCTTTAAAACTAGTTGGAGCTCATTTTAGGTCAGCCACTTCCCATTATCTCACCTCCACTTGCTGCTCCAGCTCCCCCTCTTACTCTCCAATATGATTTCGAGGTGATTCGTTGCAAGATTCGAGGTTCTAACCTCCTCTACTTTACTCCTCTTCACTCTCATTCATTTGGTAAGGGATTTCTTCTCTTCACTCTCACTCTTCTTTGCTTCATCCATTTCCTTCATCTCTAGGAGTGATTTAGAGATCTTCTTGCCTCTTCCATGTCTTCCCAAGAGAGCGAAGATGAGCTCCCTTTGAGGTGGAGTGATCGACCCAAGGCAAAACCTAAGCCTCCTCCTCCTCGCACTTTAAAGACCAAGAAAACAGCTTCCAAAGGGAAAGGGGCCGCCTCATCTTCTGTTCCCCCTGTTCAATCTAAATCCTTGGGGAAAAATGTTTCATCCCATTCCACCCATTGGGATGATTTCAAGGACAAGGAGGTAGTTTGTGAAAAATCAATCAAATTGGTTGACTTGTCCGACTATAATGTTCGTTCCATTTTGGATGCCATCAATTGGGGCCTCGTACTCCACATGGGGGGGCCCGGTCCAGTTTGACGTTGTACGGAAATTTTATGCATCTTGTGTCCATGTCACTTCCTCTCCCCCCTTTTTTAACGTCGAGGTTGGTGATCGAGATTTCCTTTTTACTTTGAAATCCATATCGAAATTTGTTGGCGTTCCTATTGTTCAGGAGCCTACTTTCAATTTTTCCTCCTTGGGTCCCAAACCTAATCTAGTTATTGCTCAATTCCTATGTGGTGATGGGATACCCAAATGGGTAGGAGGTACACTTCGAGCATCCTCTATGACATGGGATTTTCGCATTTTGCACAACCTTTTCTTCTGCAATGTATACCCGCGGATGAGTAACAAGGCGGATGTCACCGAAACCATGTTTCGGTTGCTGTATCGTGTTGGTAAGGGTCATCCGCTCTGCCTTCCCACTCGGATCATGAATATCATTCACCAGGTCATCCTACCCGACGATGGAAACTCCACCAATCTACCTGTTGGGCATCTCATATGCACATTAGCTGAGCATATTAGCATTGTCGGTACTGATAAAGTTCACAAGCCTGTCATTATCAACCGTACCCTCATTACTCGTATGGAGCTTACCAAAGAAGTCATCCAGAGTCATCTTCTGCAGGAGCAGCAGCAGGATTCGGCCGAGCCATCCCAGCCTGAGGCTCCACCTTCCTCCACTGGCCCTTCCCACACTTCACCATCAGCTCCTTCCTCTGATCCATCCCTCGATCCGCGAGCAGCTCCAGGTCGATTCAGTACGCCTCCTAGAGCCTTTTCTCAATGACGATCCCCTTCCGTGGATCCACCTTCATACATTGCAGAGCTTTGCCAGCTTAGGGAGGGTATATTTCAGCAGTTTGACCGGCTCGAGCAGACTGGGGACCAGATTTTGCAGGGTCAGGCCACCATACTTGTACAGCAGGAGGCCCTTGTCACTCGTCAGGCACAGTTGGAGAGGCGGATAGAGATATGGGAGCGCGTGGCGCGTGGGGACGTTCCACCCCCTGATCTGGGAGATGGAACAGATTACTAGTCTCATGTCTTGGTCACAGTTACTTTTTGTATGACCAAAGGCATTGTCTGGATTTCATGCACTATCTTTTATGGGTTATCTGTATATTTTACACGGATTGACACATATTTGCATTTGGTCTGTTTGCCCATTTTGGTATATATATGGATGTTATAGTTATATCTTTTTATATGAGCTTTTGATCTTTTATTGAATATCTGGGGGAGGTTGGATGGTTTGGGCACATTTGCCCTTTTTAGCTCATGCTTTGTGTTCCGTGTTTGTCTAGATATACATCTGGAGGGGTGGTTGGTTGATTGGGCTATACGCCCTCTATGCTTTCATGATTACTTGTATATCTGGCATGATTTGTTCTTTGAATCTCATCAGGGCTTAAATTTCTATATCTCTTCCCTGTCTTATGTGATTGACATATTTTCGGCGCTAGCCTTGCAGCTTTATTAGGCATATCTTTTTGTTGGCTAACCCTTGTCAATTACTAACAAAAAGGGGGAGAATCATCCCACCTAGAAAGTCCGATTATATCTTTTTGCAGGACTTTGTAGGTGCAAGCATTGAGGGGGAGATTTTGAAGAAAATCGAGTTTGTACATGTCCTTTTGTAAAGATTATTTTGTATATCTGTATAGACATGTAAATGGGTGTATATTTCTTTCTATTTAAGGGTCAATCATGATAAGGAGTCATGATTTGTCTAGGTTAGATGTTTTGTCACGTAATTGACAAAGGGGGAGATTGTTAGTACACCTTTTGTTGTCAATTAGCGTGTTGGTTGGTCGCGTCTTGTCGTGTGAGCCCCGGTCGAAGAATTGAAGATCAAGACTTGAAGATTATGCTTCTTCCATTGCTCAAGCTCATGCTGAAACAAGATCTCAGGTAAGTTGCATATAGATCGACCATAGGAAACCCAAAACATCAAAGAATGGCATAATGACTCACATATCCTATCCCATTCCCTCTCGACCCTTGCACAAGTTGATCAGACTTGTGGTCCATGGCTGGTGCTAAACGTAATTGGAGATATGTCCATACATTGGACCCCATGCACCTCATCACTTCATAACTTGAAGTGATCCGCTGCTGTGTTGAAGAACTTGGTCCAGCAAATCCGCTGTGACAATCATCTAGACAGTGGCTAGGCTTCTCAACACATCAGCAACCTTGCTGTGAAGAATGCAGATGGACAGCCGATCGGTCTTGATCGGTCGTCCAGGCTTTTCAAAGTAACAACAGAGGCTTGCTGTGATATATTCAGCAGAACAGCCGACCGGTCTTGACTGGTCGGCCAGGGACATTATCAAGACAGCAACATTGCTGTAATACGTTCAGATTGACAGCTGACCGGTCTTGACCGGTCGGACAGCAATATAGAATCTGCCCAGCAAGCATAGCCGACAGGTCTTGACCGGTCGACCTTCTTTCAACAAGTTGTCCAGCAAGTTCAGCCGACCGGTCTTGACCGGTCGGCCTGTTTTCTCCAATAGATCCAGTAAGGTGAGCCGACCGATCTTGATCGGTCGGCCTGTATTATTGAAATCCTCCAGCAAGGGGGTCCGACCGGTCTTGACCGGTCGGGCAGTCTCAAATATGGCCTTCTGATTGGAATGACGACCGGTCCATCCGACCGGTTGAGACCCTTCTCTGACAGGTCGGTCGTGATCGTTTTAGATCCGTTGGGGCCATCATTTGGGGCTCTATATAACCATGACTTGTGGTCTTTCATAGTATGCATTCAACACCTTTCAACAGCTAAGAGAGAGAGCTTTTACTCACATCCTCCTACCCTCTTTGTTCTTGTTCCCCTTGAGTTCATCATTCAAACCTAGCCATTAATGGCTTATCAATGAGTATTCAAAGCTCGGTTTGAAGTATGAACTCAAGACCTTCATTCATGGCTGACCTACCTTCGGAATATATTTATGAGGTCGTTTATAGCCATTAAATGTTTGTAGTTTGGTAGTTCCCTCATTACCATTGCATTGAATAGGCAAGAGGAACTAGACCAACTCTCTCCCAACTACCCGGCATCAACATAACCTCATCATTTGCATCGGTAGCTGATCTTGGGAGCACAAAGAGAAGCTAAAGCACGTAGAGCTGAAGCTACTCATCAAAGGCATCGAATCGGGGCTCAATCGTCTAGGTATGTCTAGTATTTGAGAGTGCATTTATTGAATCTCTATTCCCTGGATTGGGAAACTTTGGCGGGAGTGTACGTGACCATCCTTGGATTAGGATTGGTGAGAGTTTGAGATCCAAACTCGCCAAGTCCCTGGATTGGGCCATCGGCGAATGGTAAACGCGGTCCTAGATCAAAGGATTTCAAGGTTGATGGTTAACCTGATTTAAAACCAAGACTATAGTGAAATCCGGTGTCTCATAGGTTGAGACCGTGAACCGGGAGTGGAGTAGGGAAACCGAACCACTATAAATCACTGTGCATTGTGAGATTGAATGATTGTTATGTGTTGAATGGTTTAGTCAATCATGAATGCTAACTGTTTGGTGAAATGCCTATGATAGTTCTTGCTTACAAATTGCTCATATAAATGCCTTGAATGTTATTGTGATAATCTTAGTTGATAAGATTGACTTGATTAGTTTTTAATTGTAATTGGAATTTAAAAAGTCCTATTCACCCCCCTCTAGGACATTAGGCATATCTCCAAGTATCTTTATCATCGGTAAAACCGCAATTTCAGCTTCTGTTTCAGATCCATTAGGCGAGATGCTGGTTTTTTGGTGCGGATGCTTCCCATGAATTGGGAGAGGAACAGCTCCGATAGTTGTGCAAAGGACCCGATGGATCGAGGTTTTAGCCCCCGAAACCACGTGCAAGCTGCCTCCTTTAAGGTTAGGGAAAAAGCCCTACACATGATTTTCGAACCATGTCCCTCTAGCTCCATAAGAGACCTATGCGTTTCCAGATGTTTGAGAGGATCGCCAGTACCTGTATATGGTGTGATGACAGGCGTACGATACTTTCTAGGTAAAGGTGCTTCCATGACCTCGTAGGTGAAAGGAGACTCGGATCGATGTATTGATGCCACAACGGTAGATGGTCGATTCGCCTGATATCGTTGCTCCATATCATCAAAACCATCATGGATTCTCTTGAGGTCTCCTTCCCATGGTAAAGTATAACCTGACGTTTCGACGATGGACCCATGAGATTGTTGTTGGCGGGAAGCACTGGAATGTATGGAATGCGGGGATAGTGCAGGGGGTTGGTTGCTGATTGGCATTCGGTTTGACGGAGGATAATTTGGTTGGACCTGTGGTTCGTCCACAGAGTGTCTGGAAGCCACCGGTATGGGTTGCGCCAGCAACCCTTCGGAAGGTAGTTTCTGAGGCTCCAGGAAATGCTGATCAAGCTGGTTAGACAGGGCTTGAAATCCAGCGTTGAGGGTTAGGAGTGTGTTTCCGAGGAAACGCATGACATCTTCTTGACTTCCGAAAATCTCAAATAACTGATTGTATGATGGCACGTTAGGATCTCCTTGAGGGATGCCCGTCGAAGTGGCTTGAGGGATAGGCACTGGTTCAGTAACGTCAGGTGGAGGTAATGTCTGCCTTGAAGTGGAAGGATGAACTGTCTTTTTGGGAGGCATCGTGTTCGATGGTGGGAGCGGCTAAATTTCATGATCAAATTGAGTTCCCACAGACGGCACCAATCTGTTTACGTCGCGTTTTGTAACAGGGTCCTCCAGACATTCACCTTTCTTCCAAGCGATTTCCTCCTGAACCTGAAAAGAGGCAAAGGAAAAACTATGGGTGGCCGGCGTCTAGCCGTTGGCCCTCGGATGCTTAAGTTAGATAGGGTAGGGCTATAAAGAGAGGAAAAAGATTATAGGGCTTAAAGATTGAATACCTTTATCATCTGTAGAGTCACCTATTTATAAAAATCTAAGCGATCCAGTCTGTTACATAATCTGTTAGGATTATTGCTGATTTTAAGGGATAAGATGCTTATCTTGTTAATCCTTAGGTAAGGGGATAACCAAAGCTTTCCAGACGTTTAGCTGATTACGTCTCTTGATGGATATGTTCGAAGCTATGAATAGAAACAATCCAAAACCGGCCTATATGGGCTACTGGTACTATGAGACGAGGGACGTCCTTGCTAGAGAACAGAGACTAGGACCGTTCATATGTCGGGCGCTACTCATATGAGGGGGCTGCTCATATCAAGAGTGCTCGTATTTTTGGGACGTGACCCCTTGCGACAAGCACGAGCCGAGCTGCTCGCATTTTGGGACGCGACCCCTTTCGACGAGCACGAGCCGAGCTGCTCGCATTTTGGGATGCGACCGTGATTCCTCTTGATCATTCTTTGATCGCATCTCTTAGGAGGCCAAATTTATCTATACAACCATCATTAAATCCTGTCACAAGATAAAACTAGATCATGATTTGAACTTGATCCAAATCACATACATAATCTCACCTAATCCAGAATTTTCAGAAAAATAGACTTTTGGTATGAAGCTCCCACATGAGGATCATAGATCTAGAGCGTATCGAATCCAATTCCTCAGACCATATAGGTCTAGACTAGCTCGAAACAATTAAGAACTCAAGCAATTCTTCTAAACATCCATGAGCCATCATAGGATTAAGAAAAAACTACTTAGAACTTTATTTAAACTTCAAACCATTGTTCTTCACTAATAAATCAACTTGAAACCAAATCAATGAATTGAAACATCTTAGATTCATTACAAGCTTCACCTCTTAGCCCTAGCTAAGAGGTTTAGCCCTTCATGATCCAAGGAAACATGAAAATAACTAAACAAAGCATAAAACTAGAAAAACAAACTAGGCGGAGTTGTAGAACTCTAAATCCGACTTTCGTCGTCTCCCACCATGCTCAATCACTTCTAGGATGCCTTAGGAAGAAGCCCTATGTCCCCTTTTATAGCATAGTGCGGAAGGTTCCAGATTGCGCAAGAAATCCCAGACTGCATAGAGAAAATCAGAGCTTATAGAACACGCACTGTTACGCAGACGACCGATCGCACGACCAGTCTGAGCTTCTAGACAACCGGTTGCACGACCAGTCTTAAAAACAAAAAAAACATCTAGAGAGTTTTTCAGAAATTCAAACTCAGAATTTTAATTCAAAGACCAGTCGCACAACCGGTCTGAGCAGTGGACGACCGGTCGTACTACCGGTTGTGAGTAGTCCAATAAGATTTATTGAGGGCCCCCTTCTGTTGAGTGTTCGGACCGGTCAGACGACCGATCCTGGGCTATGGACGACCGGTTGAACGACTGGTCCTGGCTGCTTTTTCCTGACTTCTTTTCTTCTCTCCCTTGCTTCTTTCTCTCATGCTTCGACGCATGATCTTGTGATCTTCAATGCTTGTAAATAGCGTCTTTAAGCCTTCTATTGATGAATCTTCTCTCTCATTCCTATAACCACAAAACCATGCATTAGTTAGGTCTTTAATCATGAATTTTAAGCATAGTTAGTGATAAAATGGGGTTAGAATATGCACATTTAAGAGCTCAACACGTTCCCCTGCAGTGGGCGCATGTGCTCTCTGTAATTGGCGCATGTCTACTCTTCTCATAATTTTGATTTTTAGAAATTTGAAAGAGAGAGAGGAACGCTCCCATGTGCATGTGGTGGAGGCATGGGCGCATGTCTCCTCATGGCATCCGCATGTGGGGAGAGAGTGGTGTATACATATTCCAACACTTAGAAATTTTTATGTTTTAGGCTCCGACGGTCGACCTCCAAAGTAGAGCTACCTTTTCAGAGACCGAAGTCATTGACGTCAAGCCACTTTAAGCCTCTCATCTGGCTATGAAATGAATGAAGTAGGGTACGGATGGTCATCTGCTATGAATTTCGGTAGTTCCTTCCCAATTTGGACCCTCCCAATCGGCTCTAAACAGGGGCAAAAAGCACTTCAGTGCGCGCAGGTAAAAGTGTACATCGTATGGCATTCAAATTTGGAAGTTAAGGGTTTTTAGACATTTTAGATCATTTGGCAGTCATCTGCATGTCCAATTCCCTTCAGAAATAGCATTTATAGGCTTCTGAGCCCATATAGTCGGATACGATCAGGGTAAAACGCATTTGGAAGCGCAAGGGTAATAATACACGTCGCGCGACTTTAAAACTTGCAAGTTAATTGGCAGTCGTCCTCATGTCCGATTTCACTCCAAAATGACATTTGTAGGTTTTGGTCACGATCGCGCATGTTAAAGTTGCACTGGCATTTTTCGGGTATTCCTAATCTCAAAATTAGTCTGAATCATCGTAGATGGACCGCTGGATACTGTTTTATAATGGGTGTGAATTTGAACCCCAACAAGTGCCCCCCCGGTGCGCTGCAATGGATGCTTACGTCAAGCCATTGCGGTGCACTAGTCCCCAGGCTCAAGTATAAATAGGGGACTCACTGAGTCATTTCTACATTTTTTAAGTTAGAGAAGCGAATTTTTCAAGGTGAGAGACTATTTCATCAGGGTATGGGCGCATGTGGTCCCTCTATGGGCGCATGTGCCTGTCCAAACTGATAATTGGTGTATGGGATTTAGGCCCTGGGCACATGTTGCCTCTCTTCATGGGGTATAGGCGCATGTAAGAGAGCATGGATGCATGTGTATTGATCCCACGCGCATGTAGAAAATTCTACAGGAGTATAGGCACATGGGGGGTTGCTCTGGGTGCATGTTGCATTGCCACAGGGATTGGGTGCATGTGGTGATGCACATGTGCTTGGTGCATTACACTTATAACTTATTCCTTTTCTTCCTTTGAGTTGGGCGCATGTTAGCATGCACATGCGCCTGACACCTGGTAAAGTGGACTTGCATTCTTGCAACTTATGGATTGGGCGCATGTGAGAGGCCACATGCGCCTAGGACCTCACCTTGGGCGCATGTCAGCCCAACACTTAGCAAAAATTTCAGTTTTTAGCCCTCTTTTGCCTTAGGTGAAGAAATGGCATATCTTGCTCTATTCTTGGCCGAATTCGATGCCGTTTGCAGCTGTCTTGCTCAATTTTTAAACATGATTAGGACTTAGTACTTAGGGCCTATAATATACTGCCTATGTTGGTCTTTTACGGCCTGCAACTACTCTTTTAAATGGCTCTATAATATGTACTTCCAAGTGAGTGCATATGCATAACTTAAGGTTAGTGCGAATTTACACGCATTCCGAGTGTACGTGCAGGGTTACTATTGTAGGTGCATGCTTGTTTGTCGGATGTGTGCTCAAATTCCACTATTTTCATGTTCTTGTGGGTCATGACTTTATGCATGTGTTTATCGATGTGACTTGTGTGTGAAATCCATGATTGGATGATGCGATGCTTACCTTATTGTGTTGCCTGTTGCATACGTTGGTCTTCTGTTTGATGTTCTTTTGTTTACGTATTGCAGCGAATCATGGCGATAGCAGCAGGATTTTCTGGTGAAGCTTCTGGATCGTAACTTTTTGGTTCTTCATCTGCGTAACGAGGGAAGAAGAGGGCGGCTGAAGGTACTGTTGATCCGTCCTCGACAGAATGTCATTTGCATTCCTTTGAGACAATCGAATTCAAAGTGAAGAATTTCTCTGGTCGTATTAAGCAGCTTCCTCACAAAGTATTATTGCGTATTTACGTAGATAAGACCACGCCTGAGTCTCCTTCATAAGGGACTGAGCAAGAGTGGTCCGCTTGGTATTGTCAGCTTACTAGTACTCCGAGTGTCATTGAAGCGGGTCCTAGGGTGCATGTCCAACATTCCGAGGATGATCAGGAAGGTCAGAAGAAGAAGAGACGAAATCGAGGTAAGAAGCCGGTTGAGGAAGTCGACCAGGTGGAGAAATCGCCACAACTTGTTGATCCAAAGAATGAGTGGATGAAGATCGGCTAGAATATAAACAAGATCATTACGACGTGCGGTTTCTCCATCGTAAACCCTTATACTGACCGAGTCATCATGCATGAAAAATCTCTTATGAGGCACAAACCCTTCCCGAGTATTGAGCCATCCAACGTTCAAGACCCTTTTCAGTTCTACGGAGTCAAAAGGTGAATGTCTGTTCCTGAGCAGTTATTGACTACATTACTGGTTGACGATGGAAGAGAGCAGCAGGTAGGTCTCCCGAGAGACATGGTTTTCCTTTCGCCTACATGTGATCCTCACGCTCCTTCTCCATTCTATTATTTTGAGACAGTGTAGCAAAGGTTTCGACATATGGACAAGACGACGATGTAGGCGACGAGGAGGTTTCGTACGCGAGGCCATCTGAACAAGCGAGTTGGTTATGAGTCGTGGGCAAAAGAGATTTTGATCCACCACGAGAGAGTTTTGAAACAAGTCGGCCTGTATCAGGCTATCGATGAGACCTCTGAGCATTTCTTTCGAGATCCAACAATTCTTTGAAGCTTCCTAAACTACTAGTCTTCCATTACCAATTCATTCCACTTTCCATATGGAGAGATGATCATAACCTTATGGGATCTTCGGATGATGGCTGGCTTGTCTGTAATAGGAGAATATTACCAGGAATATATCCCAACTGATAAAGAGTTGTTGTAAGACCCGTACCCTGAAGTGCCCTCTCTACGTTTAGTTTTCGGTACCGGTACGTGCCAGACGGACCAGATTAGAGAGCCTTGATCGCGACCCTGATTTAGTACCGCAACGACATACCCTTGCGACCGCGCGGGCGCCACGACTCCAACGCCGCGCGGCACGCCCCATTGCGATACCCGGTGTGAAAGATGCGTACGTTTGTGCAATTCGAGGTGGGCCACGCAATGCGCGTGTAGCGTGGGCCCCACTTGCACAATTCCCAACAACATGTCAACTCAATCACCATCACCCTCACCCATACCCCTATCATTATCTAGCCATCATCACCATACCCACCCTATCACTCTCTCACCTCCAAAAGTCAACCACAACCCATACCTCTCATGCTCTCTCCCATCATCATCATCATCATCATTACATCATGCACCCCCCTCTTCCCATACAAGAGCCATGCGTGGGGGGGGGGGGTGGCCTTCTCAATTCCAAGATTTGAGAGAGAGGGAGAGAGAGAGAGAAGAGAGAGAAGAGAAAGAAGAGGGAGAAGTAGAGAGATTTAGAGGGAGATCAAGAGAGAGAGAGTTAGAGAGATTGAAGGAGGAGATCTAGCTTGGAGGACCCCGATCATCATCCGGACCGTCCGATCGGCAATCCAACCGTCCAACTATCATTGTGAGTGCAAACCTCCCCCCTTCTTTTCGTTTACTTTTCATTTTCTTCCCTTGGGCCCACCTTGTGATGGGCAATGAGATGGATGGGCTGGATCTTACACATATGGGCCCCACTTGTAAGTATATAAAAAGAATAAAAAAAAAAGAGTAAAGGAGATGCCGCTGGACAGCCAGCGTCCAGAGGACGCTGCTGCCCAGCAACGCGTCGGCTAGAGAGCCCTTTTGGGCGTTGAGTGGGGTGCCCACTCGTGGGACCCACCTTGATGCATATATTTGATCTATGCCGTCCATCTGTTTCTCCAGCCCATTTTAAGGCTGGGTACAAAAAAAATGAAGCAGATCCAGATCATAGGTGGACCACAACATCGAAAACAGTGGAGACAATGTTATGGACTGCTGGACTTCTTGGGCCCACCTTGATGTTTGTAGGCCCCGTAGCCTGCCCAATATTGGGCTCATTAGGTCCCCAACGAGCTGGGAAACCCGATGAATGGATTGGACCTTCCCTAAGTTGGCCCCACCTGAAATAAACAAAAAAAAAGAAAGAAAAAAAAAAGGAGTTGGGACGCTGGACGTTCACAGCGTCAGAACGCTATAACAGTCCAGCGTCACCTGGAAGGTTGAATGGGGTCCCCACTCGTGGGACCCACCTTGATGTTTTGTTGTATCCACACCGTCTATCGGTTTTCCCATATCATTTTATGGCCGGGGCCGAAGGATGAAGCCGATCCAAATTTTTAGTGGGCCGCACCACATGAAACAGTGGGGTGAATGATGTTCACTGTCGAAACTGTCTCGGCCCACACTGATGTTCGTAGACCCCGTAACATACCCAATATTGGGCTCGTTAGGTCTCCCATGAGTTAGGGAACCTGATGAACGGGTTGGATCAGCCTTATGTGGGCCCCACTGGACCAAAACCAAGAAAATAAAATAAAATGAAAAAAAAAGAGAGAGAAAGCAAAGGTGAGGCGTCCGGGCGCACCAGCGTCCACGGACGCTGGGCACGCTGCCCAGCTGGAGGCCACCCTGTGGGTCCCACCATGATGTATGTGTTGTATCCACACCGTCCATCCATTTGGGGAGATCATTTTAGGGCATGATCTCAAGAATGAGACAGATCCAAATCTCAGGAGGGCCCTACCAAAGGAAACAGTGAAGACAGTGACAGACCGTTGAAACCTTCCAATGGCCCACCATGATGTTTATTTGAGATCCCACCTGTTCATAAGTTCACACATGCATGTAAGACTGGAAAACAAAAATATCAGCTTGATCGAAAGCTTGTGGGCCCCACTTGAGGAGAGGATATAAAAAAATAATAATAAAAAAATAAAAAATAAAAAAAAATATGAAAGCTGGCCACTGGACAGACAGCGTCCAAGGGACGCTGCTGCCCAGCGGCGCAGCCCTCTGGGCATGGCAATGGGCCCCACCTATAATGTATGTGCCTTATTAATTTCTTCCATATGTTTTTCCGGCTCATTTAGTGGCTGAGCCCAAAAGTTAAGCATATCCAAACCTCAAGTGGGCCATGCCATGGAAACAGTGGGAATAATGATTTCCACCGTTGAGACCTTCCCAGGCCCTACAGTGGTGTTTATTTGTCATTCAACCTGTTCATCAGATCACATGGATATGGATATAAGAGAAAAACCAAAAATATCAGTTTGATTCAAAACTCTGGGGGCCATTTGGGCGCCATGCTCCAAGCAGCGCGCAGGTGGCCCACCTTGTGGGTCCCACCACGATGCATCTGTTTTATCTATGCCGATCGTTTATTTTTCCATATTATTCTAGGGCCGTGGGCCCTCATATTGAGGTAAACATAAACCTCAAGTGGACCACATTGTAGGGAAACTGTGGCCATTGATGCCCACCTTTGAAACCTTCCTTGGGGCCATTGTAATGTTTAATTTTCCATCTAACCAAAGGCCATGGGGCCCATCTTGGGCTCCCACCTTGATAGATGTGTTGTATACATTGTTGTCCACCTTGGCCGGGGCGTGGGGCTCAGTTTTGGGTGGGCCACACGTAGAAAATAAGGGTGATTGAATGCCTACCATTAGAAACTTTACAGGACCCATCTGTTATGTTTATTTGCCATTCTCCTTGATTCACTCAACCATGGGTAGGGTTCCACACATGTGGAGTGCGGGCCCCACCATGGTGTTTGGTTGCCATCTCACTTGATTAGTGGTAAGGCACAAATATCGGGTTGATCCCAAACTGTTGTGACCCATTGATGTATGTGGCTTCCCCATTCCTTTGTGCGGTTATACCCAACCACAGGTCCACCTTGTTATGCATGTGTTCTATCCACGTCAGCCATTGGCCTCCATGGTGCGATATGTATGTCGGCCATCCATTAGGACCGCCTTAATTATGTGCTTGATCCAAACCATCCAAATGAATGGACCCTAGCATGTTATGTACAGGATGGCCTTAGGACCACCTCAGTGTACGTATTCGAATGACCGCGTTGTCCATCCCGTGGATCCACCTTGATGATTAGTTGTGTAAACCCTTATTGAAAGGTCATCCTTAGAGTTGCTTGATCCAAGTCACAGGGCTACCTTCTTAAACTCACCCTCTTGAACCGTCTTGTCAATTCACCTTGTTAACTCACCATGTTGACCCGCCTTGTCAACCTGCCTTATTGACTCACCTTGTTGACTAACCATGTTGATTGATCTTGGTAACTCAGCTTGTATACTCATATGACTCACCCCTTCTACCCTTATACCCAACTATTAAAGGCCACCATATCATGTATATCCCATCCACACCGTCCGTTTACCTTTAGGACGAGTGTGGGGCTAATCCTCGACGTTAGTATGTCATCTAGGACATCCATTATATGGAGCCTATCTTGCAGTATGAGGTTAGACCTGTCATCTCTTTTTGGACCCCATCGTATTGATCATCTATCTCAGATTTCCCTACCATTTATGATTCTCTGTCATGACTTGTCTATCTTGCAACCCGTTCTATGACATTCTTTTTATGGACCATTATTGTGTTTATCCCAACTGTACTACAGGATTATGGGTCTCGGCATGATTTTGGGTATTCTACTCTTGCCGCTCAAGTAGGTTCTACCTTTGAAGTGTCGGTAGTGTATTCAATCATTTTCTTTCAATTTGGGTTATCTGAATATTGAAGGCTAATCCACACCGTTCAGTTGTTGGACCGTTTGTATTGTTGTATACCATCCATTTAGAGTCTTATCTCTTTATGTTTGCTTATATTATAAGTGAATTATCTTTTTATGCTATTTTTAGTATGTTTGTTGCCACACGTAGTGTTATTTGGAATACTCATATGTGATCTTTATACTATATGCTTCGACGACCACCATGCATGTGTAATGAGTATGCATCCCGAATCACCATTGTTAGTTGGGGACCACTAGGGCATAAACGCATTCATAAAGCATTCGAGATGTAGTCGCGCAAATGTAATTCACGTGCTCTCTATCGCAAACCTCTCCAATAGGTATGAGACTATTCGAGGACAGGAATCTATCATCCTGACTTACACTGTATGGTAGGAATAGCTTAGCATACCTTGTAGCCCTTGGTGCGAGATTCCCTGGCTAGCGACATCCCGCACTATGACTCGATCATTCATATGTGTCCCCTCATCTTAATCATATCTCAAATAGGTTGGACCAGATTGATTTATTGCCATCGTGGTAGATGGACTACTTGTTGGCACTCATATTGTTTACTTGACTCATGCATCATGAATGCTTGGCTCATCTGATTGTCTTGTATCAACCGGCCATATCGGTCGTGATTGTCGTGCAGTTCATTACCAGCTGACGGTGACATTGTGTTTGAGACCTTATAGTTTTATGGTGCTCTTTGGAGACTTGCACGGGCATGTCGTCCCACGTTTGTATGCATGATTGCATTTCGCACCGTCTGCTTGTGCCGCATATAGCATGGTTACTACGTTGCAACCACAGTGGAACACCAGAAATATGTGATCTTTAAACAGGATGCCATAGATGTCCCTGGGTGAAAGTCCCTGAACCCGTTGGTACCAAGGTAGGTGCTCCATTCAAAGACCGGGTGGTTTAATCATACACCAGTATGCCGAATACCAAACGATGGTGTTTTCCACTGCACGTGGTCAGTTTGGAAGGAGGTCTGACCTAACCTGCCGGAAGAGTGTTGAGTTTGACCAGCTGTGAGTAGGTCCGCTATTGCACCAGATAGGCTTTGGCATTCTACTGGTGAGTAGTGAGGTCTGTGAGACCCCGGTGATGTTCCGTTTCAGAGATGGTATTGGTATCACTGTATGGTGTGGGACGGTCCTGATGTGGGCTGGTGTGATGTGGGCGGGGCTGTAAGCCTGGGCGAGCTACCAGTTTCGAGTCCTGCATTGCTTACGTGATCGCGTTTTGTCTGTTCGTATCTGGACCACTGTACTGAGAGGTGGTGATTTACATACATGCATTGGATCATTGTATGTGACATTAGGCCCTGTAGGCCATTGCATAGTTTGAGTATATAGCCTTGGTAGGCTAGTTTTCTATATTGCATGCTTGCATAGCCGTTGTAGGCTGGTTATTCATATCATATGATCGTGTAGCCTAATTGGGCGAAGTCTTAGTTTAAAGTTCTCATCATACTTACTGCTTACTCTGATATTTATCATGCTTGTCATACGCATTGTGCACGCACACACGCACTCACAAAGCTTCGTTCGAAGCTTATGCGCGTTTGTTACGCTGCAGGTTATAACAGAGTGTATCAGCAACGTTGAATTGGAGTTGGGAGTGCAGTAGCAGGAGGTGCTGGATTGTGCACAGTTTTTATATTTGCGCATTGTGTATTTACTTTCCAGTACTGTATATAAACGAAATGATTTAGTGAAATTATTGTGTTTGTCGTTGATGGTACTCATATGGTGATGCTCATGTTTTAAAAAAAAAAAAATTTCAGACCCTAAAATCCTCCTTGTGGTATCCCAGGATCGGAACCAGGCATGTGGGGTTAGGATCCGAGATCGGGGTACTACGGAGGCTGCCACCTCTAAATTCGGGTTACAGCGAATGGACGTCGAGAACCGAATTTGGGGCGTGACAGTTGTCTTCGTCTTAGCTTGGAAGTCCTCGAGAAGCATATCATTCAAAGGCTTATTTGGAGTAATTCGCTGAGTTGTCGCAGTTCGACAATATTGCAAAGATTTGTTATGATGACTAGTTGATTTACTTTAGCCATAGGATGAAGTAACATTCCTTCTTATACCTCCTTTTGTACTTTGGTTTTGCATGCTCTTAGTTTCTTTGCTTCTGACACGAGTACTTCTTTCTTCTTACAGCATTGATTACGAAGAGTATGAGATCTTGCCCGAAGATCAGGCCTTAATGAGGGAGCATTTCGAACAGAAGTTTTGCAATCCAAATGAGCTTACGTCGACTTGTGAATTGGCAGGGTTCTTAGCATATTGGTTGTTAGCAGTTGTGTTGCCTAGCTCCAAGAGTGCTGATGGTGTCAGGGTTTCTTGCTTTATCATGGCGGGATCTCTTGAAAATGGTCGTCGTTATTCTCTAGCACCGCCAGTGATATGCAGTTTA
Source organism: Liriodendron chinense (assembly GCA_003013855.2). NCBI lineage: Eukaryota > Viridiplantae > Streptophyta > Magnoliopsida > Magnoliales > Magnoliaceae > Liriodendron > Liriodendron chinense. Next base: position 19,364 of record ML058490.1, on the reverse strand, counting down.
TATAGGGCTTTAGGCAATATTGCCAGTAACAAAGACCAACCCTGGCGAGGGATGAACGCGGCTTATTACCCATGGCATTTCTTCTGCAGATGGTTGGGTATATATTTTCCGTGGACGTATGAAATAGATCTCTTCAGGTATCTCCACGCCAATCACGCACCTCTTTATTGCTACAAAAAACTTAATATGATAACGCAGTCGTCTGATTGGATAGCTTCCAAAATTGGCAGTTGGGCGGAGATTTGTTTCTACCGCTTTCCTGTTTCTGATATCGTAGAGGATCGAGAAGTTGTTGACGATGAACATTTTATGAATACTATTGATAGGGAATTTTTTATGTCTATTCGTACTGCTTCACTTCTGCTGCGCGAAGGAATAGAGTTCTGGCAGGAGCCTTATTACCCTAGCCGGTTTGCTAGGCAATTCGGATATGATCAGGGTGTTCCGATAACGTTACCAGATGTAGCCATAGTAGAGCAGGCGTACGGCACGGGTCCTACTCACTGGGAGTGGATATGGCACCAACTTCTGATGACATGAATAGGCACGAGGTTCATGCTTCCAGGCCTATATCAGAAGACTGGCGGTCCTTATCGCTGGCTGAGATGGTGGGTGCATCAGTATGCTCTAGTTCAGAACAACAGTTATGTTGATGATCCACTCTACATTCCTTCTCCAGGGATGACAGAGGTCCTCGCTGATGGATTGGGTTATTATAGAGAGTGGACTGAAGCATATTTGTCATCAAGCATTAGGCATAAGACTTCCCTGAGTGTGTCAATTGACCATCATAAGGAGGATATGGCATTGGATGGTTGGCATACTTTCAGAGTACCTTTGGTGAAATGGTCACAAGAAACTGGGTTCACACGTCTTCTGGTGGTTGAAGGTGATAAGGATGACAATCGGTTAATTAGTGAAGAGGACCCGACAATAAGCGGACTGGTAAATGAAACATCGGATCATGTTGGTGTGAGAGAGCAGGTTGGGTAGATTAGGGAGGATAATCTGTAAGGGACCATTATGTCAGGGAATGACACAACTGTGTGTGTGGCCCTTGGTGCTTTTAGTGTTGAGGGTATGGCGGAATCGCCGGTGGTAACCGAAGTGATCGATACTGATAGCGATACTATTGACCTTCTGGATGTGACCTCGATGTCACTGACTGAGATCATGAGCCGTTCACTGATGCGACGATACATACTACTGATTCCTCAGAACCCGTTGTCGACTCATCTTTCGGTATAGCTCTTTCATAGTTCCTTGGTGTATTCTTTTTCTGTACTTATCATTTCATTGCATACTTGCTCTATTCCTTTTGTCGCAGATATTGCTAGTTCTGATGTTGCTGCTCACGGAGTATCTGGCATTCCTTGTTTCGATCATTTGGACTGTTTCGGACAGAACGTACTAAGAAGTTTACTGTCCAGTATCTCAAAGGTGTTGGTCGAGCCGTGCGAGTGGCATATGTTGAGAGTTGGAGTGAAGGCGTTGGAAGCTTGCATAGGAGTAATTGGGCCTGATGTATCTAAAATAGTCAGTCGCGTTTCTTCTTTCGAGGATTCTGTTACGCAGGTTACTATGGTTGAGCGGATTGAATCTGACCCTACGGTTGAAGAGAAACGGCAAGTGTTGTCTTCTTTACGGCCTATCGTAGAGTAGCGAGGACACTCGACAGTTGATGCTGGAACAACTTTAGAAGATAGTGAGACTCAACGTTTGGGGTGTATTAATCATCTTGTTGATATCAAATCGAGATCATGGGGCTGTAGATAGAAGAAGCGGCCATAGATCTTGAGGTTGCCCATCTCGATCTTGTTGTCAATCAGAATCGGTGTTGAGGTCGCACGACTCAAAAGTGAAGGAGAGGCGGTGCGCAAGCAAATGATAGACTTAGAAACCGAACTTCATGATATTCTGGATCCTGCGTTGATGCTAGCGGAGGTAAAGGCTACAATGGAAGCAATGTGGAAAAATGTGATGCAGTTTATAACAGGGTGCCTGGAGAAGCTGTAACACTGTTCTTTTGCTCTTTACAGTCATTGTTAGACAAAAATAGTATTAGATAGTTGCCCTGAGTACCTAACTGCTACTTGTATCCGATGTAATCGACATCAGAACTTGTTAACCGTGTGCTTTATGATCCAAAATAATGACAATGATTCTTTTACCAAACTACTGCTCGGTATTATGTGTTTGAGACTAGCAGGCATAAAATGATGCGTTATATGTGAGTTTTAATGTGAACCGACAATATCAAAGCATAAAAAATGGAAAAATACATAAAAATAATACTTTCCTTTTTTACTTAACCTGTGTACCCTTAGGTCATTGCTTTCGAGAGATATTCGTGTCATAAGTCCAAAACTTTCGTCTAGCTCCACATTTTCAAGTTTATCTGTCATCCTTCCTGGCCTGCCCCCAGTCTTATTTCTGTAGACTTGAGATTTTAATAATATATTAAGGCTTTCCCCCAGTGTTTCTTTTATAAAATTAAGTTTTTCATAGTATGTTGGGGTTTGCCCCTAGTGCTTCTGGTTTGTCGCTTTGCAAGACCACTTTATTCTGATGAGAAAGGTCTTGTGTTTTAAGAGTCCTATTGAGTGCCTAAATGTGTATATTCTAACCCCATTTCATCGCCAACTATGCATGGTTTTCAAGCTTAAAGACTACCCTAATGCATGGTTTTATGATTGTAGGAATGAGAGAGACTTCGCCCAATTGATAACTAAAAGACTGTATTTAGGAGCCTGCGATGAAGACCCAAGGTGGGCCAAAGAAAGAAGAAAGCAAGGAGAACAAAGAGAGAAGAAAGAAAGAAGAAAAATGGAGAAAATCAGGTCCGACCGGTCATGACCGCTCGGACAAGAGGGCCACGACCGGTCTTGACTGGTTGACCACGCCCCTTTACCTCTGTGGACACCAAACACAAGAGGGCCGACCGGTCTTGACCCCCCCCCCCCCCCCCCCCCCCCCCCCCCCCCTGCACGCTGGACTATCCATAGAAAGGGTCCGACTGGTCAAGACCGGTCGCCCACCCCAGTCCGACCGGTCAAGACCGGTCGACCAGTGTATTGCGGCTGAAATTTAGCAACTTCCTCTTCAAGCTCCGAGTTTTGTGCGCAAGTGTGTAAGTGCTGCGAAAATCTGGAAGATTCTGAGGCGGTAGAGCCTCTTCACTATAAAAGGGGACGTAGGGATCGTAACTAAGGCATCCTAGAAGAGATTTATGAAGATGGGAGGCGAAGAAAGACGGAATCGGAGTTCTACAACTCCCTCTAGTTTGTTGCTTTCTATTTCATGTTTTTAATTATTTTCATGTTTCCTTGGATATGAATAGCTAAACCTCTTAATTAGGGCTAAGAGGTGAAGCTTGTAGTGAATCTAAGATGTGTTAATTCAGTTGTGTTGGTTTCAAGTTGGATTTATTGAAGAACAATGGTTTTTAGAAGTTTGAATAAAGTTCTAAGTAGTTTTTCGTAATCTTATGATGGCTCATGGATGTTTGGAAGAATTGCTTTAGTTTTTAATTGTTTTGCACAGTTCTAGACCTGTACGCTCCGAGAAATCGGATTCAATAGGCTCTAGACTTGGATTCTCATGTGAGAACTTCAAACCAAAGTTCTACCTTTTTGTTCTAAATTCTAAATTATGTGTTGATTGTGTATGTCATTTGAATGAAGTTTAAATCATGATCTAATTATGCTTTGTGACAAAGTTTAATGATGATTATGATTGTGGTCTTAATCTATTGGAACTAGGATTGACCTATGCAATTGAGTGTGCTCAAGTCCTAACTTGAATTGCGGGAAGCATGTATATAAATCACACATATTACAGATTGTATGTTACAACCACTCTATCATCTGACTAGATAGTATTTGATTTCGATTCTAGTTGTGTAATTGGGAAACCACAGTGAATTATGCATCAAAGATTTCTACAAGTGGATCCTTAAACCCCTAGTGCTCTTTTATATTGATTACATTCACCTTTAGTTTAAGAATTCTATCTACATTCAATTTTAGAAATCTGTTTGGTTAGCTCTCAAATAGAGAATATTAGAAGTAATTTTGTGACTTCCTAACAAGTCCCTAAGAACGATCTCAATCTCTACCGAATTATCACTACATCGCAACCCTACACTTGGGGAAGCGAACAAGTTTTTGGCGCCGTTGTCGGGGATTTTTTACGGTTTTTACAAAATTTTTTAAAATAATTTCTATTTTAGATTTTTTTAGGAGTCCATTACTAACTTAGTTTGTTTTCTTTGTTTTGTTTTTCCGGGATTTCTAGGAGTTGAAATAGTCACTTTAAATCAGGTTTTTCGAACCCGTTTTCTTTTATTTTTCTGAGATTTGCATGCCACATTGGGTTCGAGATTCTAATAACTGACTCATTAGTGAAGGGGGAATTGTTGAAGGAATTGATAAGGAGCCACGTGCTAAGAAATGTTTAGACTCTCCAATTTTGTCTGATAGTATGGCTGAAAATCAACCCAACCCTATGGCCAATCAAAATTTGGGCTAAACGAAAATGGGAGAGAATGAGGTTAAGAATGTTCCTCGACCTAGAACTTTACGTGATTACTTGCAACCTGCAAGAGCGAGTACTACCTCATGCATAATTTTTCCATACAATGCAGGGACTATTGATCTAAAATCGAGAATAATCCAACTCCTTCCCAAGTTTCTTGGTTTAAACAGTGAGAGCGCATATCAACATCTTAAGGAATTTGATGAGGTGATAGCCACGTTGCACTTTGCAAACGTATCTGATGATGTTGTGAGACTTAAGTTATTTTCTTTTTCTCTTAAAGAGAAGGCTAATGCTTGGCTTCATGCACTAAGGCTAAGATCAATCGGCACATGGACTGAGATGACTAAGGAGTTCATTAAAAAGTTTTTCCTTACTCATAAAACAAACATGTTGAGGCGCTTAATCATGAATTTTGCTAAAAAAGAGGATGAGACCTTCTTCCAATGTTGGGAGAGGTTCAAAGACTTATTAAACATATGCCCACATCATGGCTACAAAATTTGGCTAGTAATAACCTTTTTCTATGAAGGACTGACTTTGCCCATACGCCAATTCGTAGAGATGATGTGCAATGGAGAATTCATGAATAAGGAAGGAAGCATGCGACTATTTTGATATCTTAGCCGAGAATGCACAATCTTGGGATACAAGTAAACCAACAAATCCCAAGATAAGCGAACAAAGAGAAAAGGGAGGAATCTATGTCTTCTCCGAAGAAGACAACATAAGTGCACGTGTAGCTAGCCTCACAAGAAAAGTTGAGGCCATGGAATTAGGGAAGGGAGAAAAGACTAAGGAAGTTAAGAATATTTGTGGAATTTGTTCTGGTAACCAACATGCAACATAGGATTGTCCTAAAATCTCTGCGTTCCAGGAAGTTTTACAAGAACAATCAAATGCCATAAATAATTATCAACGACCATTTAGCAATCCAAACTTGAACACGTATAATTCGGGTTGGAGGAACCATCCCAATTTCAGTTGGAGGAATGGGCCATCAGAGAATGCAAACAATAACCCAGAAGCTACGCTTGAGAGGAAATATTGGGTACATTCGTCTCGGCCCAAGCTGAGTACAACAAGAATAATTCTCACAAAATTGATGGGTTCATGCAAGAACAACTAAAATTCAATCAGAATTCATCTCAAGCCATCAATGATTTCAATGGCTAGAGTTGAATCTCATCTTAGTGTTAGGGAGAAAGGCATACTTCCTGCCCAAGAGCCCTAACCCAAGAATCCAATTTGAGATACAAAACCTCAGCCCATCCTCCCAAAATACGGAGCATGTTCAAGCTATCACCACTTTGAAGAGTGGCAAAACAATTGATAAATCCAATCCGGTGAAGGCCCCAAAGCCTAATGATTTGGAAATAGCTAATAAGGATGATATCTCGAACAACACTCCACATGAGAAAGAACCGAAAAGGCAATACAAGCCGGTTGCTCCGTTTCCCCAAATGTTGATTTCACCCAAACCTTTAGATAAAATCTGAAAATCCTAGAAGTTTTTGAATAAGTGAAGATCAACATTCCTTTGTTGGATGCTATAAAATAAATACCATCTTATGCCAAAATTTTGAGGAATTATGTACAGTAAAAAGGAAACACAATGTTCACAACAAAGTACTTTTGACTGAGAATTTAAGTGTCATTATTAAACAAGAGGTGCCCCAAAAATACAAGGATCCAGGTAGTCCTACCATCTCATGCATCATAGGTGACTACCGGATCAAACAAGCTTTACTCAATCTTGGGGCAAGTGTTAACCTCATCCCATAGTCGGTCTATGAACAACTTGGGTTAGGTGAATTAAAACCCACCAAAATCACACTTCAACTCGCTGATAAATCTATTCGTATACCGAGAGGGATGATTGAAGATGTCCTTGTCCAAGTCGATAAATTCTACTATCCAATAGATATTATTGTCTTGGATACACATCCTGTGATGGGAACTGGTGCTCAAATTCCTGTCATACTTGGCCACCCTTTCTTAGCCACTTCAAATTCGATTATCAATTGTAGAAACGGGCTGGTACAAATGTCCTTTGGAAATATGACACTAGAGATGAATATTTTTTATTTATGTAAACAACCACGGGATATTGATGACGAGGACCATGAAATAAATCTGATTAAATCATTCATGAAAGACACTACCCTCCTGACATTCTATTCCGACCCCTTAGAGGCATGCTTGGCCCATTCTCATGAGATTGATGATGACATGATAAGAAAGATGGATGCCATTTTGGATTTTATGCTGGTACTTGATAATAAAAGATGGAAGGCACCATTTGAGCCTTTGCACTTAAGCGAGAACAAGCCTCTTCCATCTAATATCAAGGCACCGAAGCTCGACCTAAAACCATTACCCACTGATTTGAAATATGTTTATTTAGGTCGAGATGAGACATATCCGGTGGTGAATTCTTCCCACTTGGATGAGGAACAAGAGAGTAGGCTGATAGCCACTCTAATAGAGCATAAAAGCGTCATTGGATGGTCAATTGCGGATCTCAAAGGCATAGACCCCCTGATTTGTACTCATCGCATACACCTTGAGGAGAATGCGAAGACATCTAGGCAACCACAAAGACGCCTCAATCCAAACATGAAAGAGGTGGTTAAGGCCGAGGTGTTGAAACTATTAGATGTGGGTATCATTTACCCAATATCCAATAGCCAATGGGTGAGTCCCACTCAAGTGGTGCCTAAGAAATCCGGAATAACCATTGTAGCCAATGCCAACAATGAACTTGTGCCAACCAGAGTCACTACTGGTTGGAGAATGTGCATTGACTATAGGAAGCTAAACACAGTCACAAGGAAATACCATTTCCCCCTACCATTTGTTGATCAAATTTTAGAAAGGTTGGCGGGTCATTTTCATTTTTGCTTCCTTGATGGATTGCTACAACCCGAAGATTGCACACCCAAGTGCAGGTAGCAAAGTAGTAAAATACTCGGTAAGACCGAGGTCGATCCACAGGGATTGGGGTTAAGAACACTTAGAGGAATTAGTTTAGGTGAGTGAGAGGAAATCTGGTTTATCCACGAGAGTGGAGCAAGTTGTGTGTGGTGAAAGACAAAAATAGAAAAGGGGCTAAGGCATCAGGGATCCACCTTTGATTCATTCACAAGATTTGATTTATTGGTCCAACTATAACCCAACTGGAATTAAATAAAGATTCATTCCAATTGGAAGATGAAACAGTTAAACCATTTGCATATTTCATAAAAGATGGTGATCTGAACCGATTGATTTGACCATGAAGCACTTGTTAGTTGATCGCAGGGAATTCCAAGCATCCACTGTGCCCGGAGTCGACAATGGATCAAGGAATTGTACAGATCAACAACTTTGCCAACAAGTCAACCGATAAGATCACAATTCATACGATCAAATGCATACTTACAAGATAGGAGGTTTTGATTGACTGATCCAACCGTTAAGATCTCGTCTATCGATCGCAGGGAATCCAAAGCATCCAATGTGCCCGGAGTCTACAATGGATCAAGGGATTTTACAGATCGATGACTTTACCTGCACTAGCTCGATGACCGTAGGGAATCCAAAGCATCTAACGTGCCTGGAGTCGACGATGGATCAAGGGACTTTGTCGATCATGAACTAGCTAATTGGTGTGCAAGGGATCCCAAGCATCCAACGTGCCCGGAGTCGATGATGGATCAAGGGGCTTGCACAACAATAGCGTCTGCCAAGGCGGATAACCAAACCAATCAACCAAAGAGAACTCTAACATTTACACCACATTGTTGAACCAAAAGAACCATAGCTTGCAAATTTCTTCAAAGGCTTCACCCCTAGCCTTAGCTAGAGGTTTAGCCAACCATGTTACAATGGAAGACTAAAACTCACTAAGAAAGAAAATTCTACACTACTCTACACTACAAATGAAAGAAAGAAAGAAAACTAAAGAAGAGAAGAGAGGAGTTGTAGAGAATGGGATGGGATGAGATGAGATGAGATGAGGAGGAGAGGCCTCCTTTTATAGACTTTTGAGAGGCTCCCAAGCCTCCTCCCAATCCTAGGTGGCACCCAAGCCTAGGTGGCACTCCATGTGTTGGGAAGAGAGCAAGAGAGAGAGAGAGAGACATGTGTTGGGAAGAGAGCAAGAGAGAGAGAGAGAGACATGTGTTGGGAAGAGAGCAAGAGAGAGAGAGACATGTGTTGGGAAGAGAGCAAGAGAGAGAGAGACATGTGTTGGGAAGAGAGCAAGAGAGAGAGAGACATGTGTTGGGAAGAGAGCAAGAGAGAGAGAGAGAGACATGTGTTGGGAAGAGAGCAAGAGAGAGAGAGAGAGAGAGACATGTGTTGGGAAGAGAGCAAGAGAGAGGGAGAGAGAGAGGGAGAGAGAGAGAGAGAGAGAGAGAGAGCTTCTCTTACTGAAACATGTGCAAGGGTGGAGAGAGAGAGAGAGAGAGAGAGAGAGAGAGAGAGCTTCTCTCTTGCTGCCATGTGATGGAGCTTCTCTAGTTACTGGACGTTGTGCATAGGGCCATCTTGATGGACGGCTGAGGAGCTGGAGTGGACTGCACGTTGGAGATGTGTTACTGGGATCAGCCATTGATGAATGGACTATGGATGTGTGGAATTTCATGGCCAAGCATGCTGGCCATTTGATGCAGATGGACGGTGGCTAATGAAGGGGTCGCTGGTTGCTGATCGTCCAACATATCAGGACATTAAAGGAGATGAGGTCCATGCTGTTTAAATGATCAGCACGTGTGCTGACCATGGTATAAATTGATGGACGGCTGGATTGTTTGGATCTGGATGGTTGGAGAATGGACGGTCCGCTGGATCTGGTGGACGTTGGACTTGCTGCTGCCTTGCTTGGACGGCTAAAGATTGGATGAAGGAAGGCTGTACGTGCAACTGAAAGTTGGATGCTTTGCACGTGTGGTGACTGGAGGTCGTCCACCTTTACTGGACGGCTGAGATGAAGCTGGACGTCAGATGAAGAGTGGGGTCCATCACAGTTGCTGACTGTTGAAGCTGGAGCTGAAGCTGATCACACGTGCCAAGTGGCTGATCTCCAGATGAAGGTGGGATCCACAACGATGGAGATTGGCGTCCAACAGTTGGACGGTGCTGATGAAGATTGCACGTGTGAGGCTTGCTGTAATTGGATGGTGAAGAGGCTACTCCAAATGTTGATTGACGATGGTGATGATGGTGCTGGATTGCATGGCTGCTGATCTTGAAGCAGCTGGACGGTGATGATGATGTCCATCTCCTGACGGCATTGATGATGATCATCTGGCCACTGGATGGAGATGAAGGAAGCTGGATCTGATGTCCTCAAGTTGGGTCGCTGCATGTGTTGGACTTTCATGTTGTTGCTAGTCAGTGGTGGACAACATCTGATGGACAGTGGACATCAAGTTGAACAATTGAGATGAACATCTCCACTTGTCGCTTGATGCTTGGTTCACCCTTCATGTGGACATCCAATCTTGATCGTCCGAACTTGTTTGATCGCCAAATCATTACCATCAAATATACACAGCCTAGAATTCCAAATGAGCGGCGCTGTGATGCGGTCTTTCATGTCCACCATTAAAACAGTCCAGGGTTCGATCTCCATGGCTTGATTTGGTTCAAGATTACCAACACGCCTGATCTTGCTTTCTTTTGGGCCTTTAAATGCTCTGATTGGATTAAATCTTGCGCAACCTCTCCTGAACACCTGAAGACAGAAAATTAACCTAATGAGGGATAATTAACCAGAAAAACAATGATATTGCTCTTAACAACTAGGGTTAATTATACAATATTAGGTACTTATCATGGATATTCAGGATATAACCAAATAGAGATCGCCCTAGAGGATCAAAAGAAGATAACATTCACATGTCCATTCGGCACTTTTGCCTATCGAAGAATGCCTTTTGGACTATGCAATGCCCCTGCCACCTTTTAGCGTTGTATGTTGAGTATTTTTTCTGATATGGTGGGGACGATTCTTGAAGTCTTTATGGACAGTTTCTCGGTATTTGGTTGTAACTTTGATGAGTGCCTTATGCATTTAGAAATTGTTTTAAAAAGATGTGAAGAAAAGAACCTCGTGTTGAATTGGGAGAAATGTCATTTCATGGTTCAAAAAGGAATTATCCTTGGTCACATCATCTCACAAAATGGAATTGAGGTGGACAAGGCTAAAATCGATCTTATCTCTAACCTTCCACCCCCCAAAAGCGTACGAGATGTGCGGTCCTTTTTAGGACATGTAGGATTCTATAGACGGTTCATAAAGGACTTTAGTTCACTCTCTCGTCCTTTATGTAACCTCCTTTAAAAGGAAAACTCATTCGAGTGGAATAAGGATTGTCAAAATGCCTTTAATAAACTTAAAGGTATGTTGACATCTGCTCCCATAATGCAACCACCTGATTGGAGCCTTCCTTTTGAAATCATGTGTGATGTGAGTGACTACGTTATTGGGGCTGTGTTAGGCCAAAGAAAAGAGAAGAAGCCATGCGTCATCTACTACGCAAGTAGAACCTTAAACTCAGCTCAAGCAAACTACACTACTACAGAAAAAGAACTTTTAGCTATAGTTTTTGCTTTAGACAAGTTTAGGTCCTACTTGATCGGATCCAAGATTATCATATTCACCGACCATGCTGTGCTTAAGTACCTTCTCTCTAAAAAGGATGCTAAGCCACGCTTGTTAAGATGGATCCTCCTACTCTAAGAATTTAACATAGAAATACGTGATAAGAAAGGAGTAGAAAACGTAGTGGCTGACCATCTCTCTAGACTTGTTCTCACCGATTCCCCTGAGACGACCGCGATCAATGACATGTTCCCTGATGAACAACTTTTTAAAGTCTCCCAATTGCCATAGTATGTAGACATTGCTAACTATCTTGCTACAGGCACAATTTCAACACACTGGAAGAAGCGAGATAAGGACAAGTTTTTCAACGAGGTGAGAAAATTCTTATGGGACGACCCGTACTTATTCAAGTATTGTCCCGATTAAATCATAAGGAGATGTGTGCCGAATGATGAACAACAAAGTATTATCTCCTTTTGTCATTCTCAGGCGTGTGGTGGCCACTTTTTGGCTAAGAAGGCCACAACCAAAATTCTGCAATGTGGGTTTTATTGGCTCACCATGTTCAAAGATATCCATAAGTTTTGTAAAACGTGTGAGCCTTGTTAGAAATTGGGAGGAATATCCCGTAGAAATATGATGCCACTGAATTCCATCTTACCAATCGAAATTTTTGATTGTTGGGGCATGGATTTCATGGGTTCATTCCCATCTTCTTTTGAAAATTTATATATCTTACTTGCCGTAATTATGTTTCAAAATAGGTGTTAGAACTAGAAAAATCGTGCTCGTCAGCAGTCTTTTTCCTGTGTTTCATTATTCTGGGGGAATTCTGAGTATAGAGACATTCATAGACAATCATAAGCAACCACCAAGTGTACGCAAGAGAGGTATCGCAAGGCGAATTTTATTCCAGAGATTCTGAGATCTTTTACATTCCAGGCTGTGATACTGGTCACGAGCCTTTAATTACATCAATGGATGATCACCCTTGATTAAAAGGCAAAAGTAAATGAATACATACATCATAGATAAGTTAAATAAAGCATTAAGAGAGCATGAATGTAAATGAAACAAATCACAAACAACATAAAGATTTTTTATGTGGAAACCCTTGTGGGAGAAAACCATGGCACAAAGCAACAAGATTCCACTATGAATGTAGCTATACAATAGATAGAATGTTAGAAAGAAAGCCTGGATAGATCGAGCAAGTAATTTAAATCATCAGGGATCATGGTCTTAAGTTCATGGTCGTATAGAGTTATTTGTTTTCTTGTTATGGACTGAATCACATTTCTTAGACAAGCCGGATGTCTATGCCCCATTTTCTTTTGGATTGTCCAGGTTGAGAGACTGACAGGATTCGAGTGGTGCAACTTTGGGCCCGCACCTGTTACTGTGAACAGGTGACCACTGGAATACACGAACCTCGAATGTTAGTCGGCATAACCCAAGGTCCGCGCCCGTATTTTTATGACGAGTGACCTTAGGAGAGCACTCCACAACGTTCACGAACGAGGTTTTTAATCGAGTGGTGTAACTCTGGGCCCACGCCTGTTACTGTGAATAGGTGACCGCTAGAATACACGAACATCGAAATGTTGGCCGGCATAACCTAAAGCCTGCGCCTATTACTGTGAACAGGTGACCTTAGGAAAGCAATTCGCAACTGCCTCATCAGCTCAACCGACGGACTCGTTGTCGATGGGTAGGGCATCGACTGTCTTTTCATAATGGCAATCCATAGCAGGATGTTTCAAGCTTAGTTAGAACTCTTTTATCTGTGGTTTCTCGTGGTAACCATAACCCCTTAGGTTTAGTCTTGGACCTTTATCTGGGATGAATGGAGTTTTGTACAGTAAAGTAAATGTATTTCTTCTAGAGTCAGGTGACTCATCTTTAAGAACACTCTTTCTTTTGAGTATTTTTAATGATCTATTTGAAATCAAATAGGCTTTATCGAGCCAAGATCTTTTGAGGATTCAAATTCAATAGGCTGGATCGGCTGTTTCTGATGCCCGCAAATGGTTAAGTATCGGGTCCGATGGGTTCCTGTTCATGCCAATTTCTGATGAATGATGGGGATCGGTGCCCCATAAATGTTTAACTCGGCTGTTGGATAGCCTGAGTACTTCAGCTTTGCCTCAGCGTCTTTGAGCTCGCAGTTGATTTCATTTGGCATCAGTCGATTTTCGGGCCAACAGGGCACTTCCCAGGGTGAAAATGACTAAGTAGTGGACCTGTTTGCGGTCTGATCAGGGAAATCGGTGAATATCATCGATGACCATCTTTGAACAGGGGTGGATTATGTCCACGAGGATCGCGGTGCGATCGCGTTTCGATTCGCTTAACATAAGTCGATTTCCTAGCCGACATGACACTTCCTAGGGCTGAAAATGACTAAGTTGTGGACCTGTCTACGATCTGATCAGGGAAATTGGTGAATATCATCGATAACCATCTTTGAACAGGGGTGGATTATGTCCACGAGGATCGCGGTGCGATCGCATTCCGATTCGCTTAGCATAGGTCGATTTCCGAGCCAACAGGGCACTTCCCAGGGCTAAAAATGACTAAGTAGCAGGCTTGCCGACCACTTGATTAGGGTATTCGAGGGTCCTGAGATTGGATAACCTCGTCGCGGTGCATAATTATGGTGTATCATGTCATGTAAAAGAAAAGTTTCTCTCTCAGGCTCGGTCCAATTTCGCCCGATTCTCCTCGGTTTCAGCCATTTTCGGCTCTTTCGGAGGGATTTCCGGAGCTGCTAAATTGACTAAGTGTTGGTCATTTTCGATCAAAACACTGATTTGGGTCATTTATCATTGATCGTTGGAGAATCTGATCCGGGGGATGGATAGATCTCATAGAGATGCATCCGGGAGAAGCGGTTTAATCGAAATCCGATCCCAGACGAAAGCGGGCCGCACGATGGAAGGTCCACCCCTCCCATCAGCGTCCAGGCGCATGGAGGGGGATGTGCAGGCGCATGTGGCATTGCAACAGTTGGTAAGCACATGTGGTGGGGAGTTGGGCGCATGTGCCCTTTCTTCATGAAAAACGGAGGAAGGGGAAGCAATCCCGACGCATGTCATACTGCACATGCACCTGGCCCCAAATAGTGGGTGCATGTCCCTCCAGCACTTGGTGGAATTTCAAGTTCTCTTGATGAGAAAAAGCCATCACATGTGCTGGGAAAGCCGGCGTATGTTCCCCACACTTAGAAAAATTTCAGGATTTCTCTCTGAACTTGGGATTCCGGTGAGGAAATCCCTTTCCGGTGAGGGATTCCGGCGAGGGAATCCACTCCAGCCAAGGCATCCGGCGAAGGAAAACAAAGCGGGTGTATGTGGTGCTTGCATCGCTCTGAGGTCAGAAGAAGATGATTTCTCATGATGAATGAAGTGAACCTGCTATTTACAGGGAGGTAATTGGGTTTGGGTCTGGCCCGACGGGTATTTTCCGGGGCATGTGCTGGGAAGCCGGCGCATGTGGCAAAAGATAAGCCAGGCGCATGTGGCCAGAAAAATCCGGGCGCATGTGCAAGGTCCGGGCGCATGTCCTTTTCCGGCGCATTTTCCTGCGCTGGAAAAGTGTTCGGATCACTTCCTTTCATAAATAGGGTGTAGGCACATGTGGTGGAAAGCCAGGCGCATGTCTTTGCCGGTGCTTTTCCCACTACTTGGCCAAATTTCAGAATTCCAGCACTTAGAAAATTTTAGGATTTCAGGCTCCAACGGGAGAGCTCCTGTAACGCTCTCAAAATTCGACACTCGAGTATATAAACTCAAATTTCAAAATCAAGGGTGTTATGTTAGAAAATTTCAGGATTTCAGGCTCCGACGGGAGACCTCCTGTAACGCCCTCAAAATTCAACCCTCGAGTATATAAACTCAAATTTCAAAATCAAGGGTGTTATGTAAATAATGAATGAATCATTCACAATCACAACTGATATTTTTCTTTTCCATTCACAAGGTACCAAATATATAGAATCAAAATAAACCAAACTTTGAAAATTAAACTATTAATTAATGGGTCTACGAAATTGTTCCAAACTGTCTAAACTAATGTCCATCTAATGGGCCTTATTACAACAATACTTTCAAACTAAAAATAAAAATAAATAAATTCTCAAAAATCTTCTAGAGTATTCCCTCATCTAGAACCGCTTCCTCGAAGTCTTCTAAATCATCACTTGTCACTACGGTCAATCGCAAAACACTGCGTCAGCTATAAAGCCGGTGAGCATTCTCATATAGTTTAACACACATAATTCGATATAGAAAATCACTTGACCATTAAAGTACAAATCAATACAATTCCAATAGTAGTTTCATCAAACCAAAATCTCTTAAACATTCACGTGATGCATAGTATGCAAGTATGCCTCGACGATCTCAGTACGGTTATCAGTAGAACATCCAGGGCCAGTTTATAGTCGGGCGTACACTGTTTCACAATTGCAGAGTTGGTCTCTTGTACACACCAGGGAACTCACCCAACCTGCCAAAATCATCTAATATCCACCGAGTACGCTAGTATGGTATCTTGTACACACCAGGGAGCTCAACCAACCCATCCACAATCGATGGACTATCAGAAGGGTATATTGCACACACGGGGTGCTCAACCAGGGACTGTTGCACACTCTTGGGCGCTCACCCAAACAATCATCAATGGGCCTATTGCACACACCAGGGTGCTCACCCTACGGTAATAATTGGAGTCCTTAAATCGTGCTATGCAGGAATCAAATCAAAATCAACATTCCCACACATTCTTCTAGGATAGTTCAAAATCAACTTATACACGTACAACGCAAACTTGGTATTAAATTCATATAAAACACAATTTGTAAAGAATTTTATATATCATCAATATAACTCATAAATCAACCTATATAAAACAATTCAAACCTCTAAACCGGGAATTTAAAATATAAATAAAAAGAATTTAAACTTCGAAATACACAGTGAAACATATATGAGAGAGAAACTCACTGTTTCTTCTTCTTCTCTCCTTCTTTCTTTCTTTCTTCTTCTTTTTCTTTCTTTTCCTTTTCTTTCTCTTTCTTCTTCTTCCTCTCCTTGCTACTGGATTGTTGCCCCAGCAACAGGAACGACAGCCGCACAGGAAACCCCCCCTACGATCACTCTCTTCTCTCTCTTTCACTCTCTCTTTAATGTCTCTCTCTCTATGTTTTACTGGGGAGGGGAGAGACGACTACGACCTCTTATATCACACTAATATGCCAGAGGTAGTGTTTTGCGGACAGAAGAACCAGACCGACGTGTTTGAGTTTGAGTGGGAGAAGGAAAAGATCAAGATTTCATATCTTCCTCTACATCCCCACTTGGTACTATGTGAACCGTTAAAACCGTAGGTGGGGTCCACGAAAACAATCCCTTAAAATTTTAGGGACCCTTACGTAGGATCGGTCCCGATCTTGAGCATTCTATTTCGTTAAGTTCCGGGTATAAATGGATTGTGCAGTCCACTCTAGCTTCTAATTACAAAACTAAATTCTTCCCTTAGTAATCCCAAGAGGGTGCTACATAATGGACGGAATAGATTTTCAGATGGGGTCCACCGTGATGGATGGTGTGGACCGTCCGGCGGACAGCGGACGCTGCTGTCGCGACAGCAGACAAAAAAGACGGCTCGCCCTCTATATATGCGGTCAACGCGTGTTTGACCGGTCGAGTGTGCGCACGTTGTGCATGTGGGTCCCACTGTGATGTATGTACGAAATCTACTCCAATCATCAGGTAGGCCACAAAGTTTTAGGGCATGACACCAAAAATGAGGCAGATCTGAGGTTGATGGCCCACTTATGGCTCGATTTCTAATTAGGGTACTTGTAGGATGATTGGAGGGCTGAAATTTGACGTGTACGGTTAAAATATGTTCCTAAACTATTATATGAAGTTTTGCATTAAAAAATCATCAAAAACTGGTATACTTAAAATTGTTAGTTTAACTAATGGCATTTTCATAATTATTGTAAATTTGTGAGTTTTGTGAAATCCAACACTTTTACGCTATTCTAGGGTTCATTTTGAGCAACTTTAATAAAGGGATCTTATACTAATTCCCTACGGATTATTTATTATTAATTTATCAATATAATAAATCACGTAATTTACTAAAAAATTAATTAAATTGTTATTTTAATTATTTTGAAAACTTGGGTCATTACATTCTTCCCTCCTTAAGGAAATTTCATCCCGAATTTTATTTTAAGGTACAGTTAAAGTGTTTCACAATATAATGGAATATATATATATATGAATGTATATATGGAATGTATATATGAAGTGTTTCAAAATATAATGGAAAAAATTTCGCCTCGAAATTTACCTTATTGGTCGAATAGCTGTGGGTACTTTTCTTTGATTTCATCTTCTCGTTCCCACGAGGCTTCATCTTCTCCATGATTGCTCCACTGAACCTTGATCAGGGAAATCGTTTTGGTTCGGAGTATTTGGTCCTTTCTGTCCAAGATTTGTATTGGTTGCTCAATATAGGTCACATCTTCCCGTATTTCTAATGGTTGCCAATCAATCACATGTGATGTCTCCCTTTCGTATTTTCACAACATACTAGCATGAAATATGTTATGTACGCTTGATAATTGTGGTAGTAGTACTAGTCGATACGCCACTTTTCCCTCCTTTTCCAAAATTTCAAAAGGTCCAATGTATCGTGGTGCAAGTTTTCCTTTCTTCCCAAATCGCATTACCCCTTTCATAGGAGAGACCTTTAAAAATACATGCTGCCCTTCGAAAAATTTCAATTCTTTCTACGATTGTCGGCGTAACTCTTTTGTCGACTCTATGCTATGCGGATTCGGTCCCTTATGATGTATACTTTCTCAGAGGTTTCTTGTACTAATTCTGGCCCGAGTAGGCATTTTTCTCCGACCTCGGCCCAGCAGCTCGGTGATCGGCATGGTCTTCCATAGAGAGCTTCGTACAACGCCATTGTGATGCTGGCCTGATAACTGTTATTATATGCGAATTCAATTAAGGGTAAGTGATCATCCCAACTTCCTTTAAAATCTAGGGCACATAAACGAAGCATATCTTCGAGTATTTGGTTCACCCGCTCTGTCTGCCCATCAATCTAAGGGTAAAAGGCCGTACTATAATCAAGTGTAGTTCCCATTGCTTTCTGAAAAGTCTTTTAGAATCTAGATGTGAATCTTGAATCACGGTCGGAAACAATCGATACGGGGACTCCATGCAGTTGTACTATTTCCTTGATATAAAATTTACACAATTTATCCATCGAGTATGAAATACAGATCGGTATAAAATGTGCAAATTTGGTTAGTCTGTCCACAATCACCCATATCGCATCGTGGTTTCCCTGGGTTTTCGAAAATCCAGTTACGAAATCCATCGTAATATGCTCCCATTTCCACTGAGTGATAGGTAATGGTTGTAACAACCCTGACGATTTCTGATGCTCAGTTTTCACTCGTTGACATGTGAGACATTTAGACACGAAATCTGCTACATCTCTTTTCAGATTATTCCACCAGTATTGTCTTCGTACGTCGTGGTATATTTTTGTGCTTCCCAGATGGATGGTAAATCTTGATCGGTGTGCCTCACCCAATATTTCCTCCTTTAATTTTGCGATGTCTGGGACGCATAATCTTCCTTGGTTTCTAATTCCTCCATCTGTTCCGATATTCCAGTTGAGTGTATCTCCTTTTGATGCTTCCGTGATTTTAGCTTGTAACCATGGTCATGTTTCTGAGCTTCTATAACTTTGTTCACCAGTGTAGTCGGACTACCAAACTTCTGAGATAGGAATTTTCTCCTCCCGACTTCAGTTCAAAATCATAATTCTTTATAGCATCGATCATCTTCCATTCCTTTATGGTCATATAAGCTGCAAGTCGATGATTCTTCCTACTTAATGTGTCGGCTACTACATTTGCCTTGCCTGGGTGATAACATATATCAAAATAGAAATCCTTTAAATACTCTACCCATCGCCTCTGACGCATGTTGAGTTCTTTCTGATCGAACAGATATTTCAAGCTCTTGTGATCTGTATACAACTCAAACTGCTCTCTGTATAGATAATGTCTCCATATTTTTAGGACAAACACCATGTTGTTATTCTAAATCATGAGTCGGTAGTTTCTTTCATGATTCTTCTGCCTAGTTGCATAAGGACGCATCATAATCCTGATACGAGCATCGGTATACAC